>JAGVVM010007962.1:0-19195 GCA_019149425.1 Psidium friedrichsthalianum | reverse complement strand
GATTCTTGAAAACATCTGGATAGATGGTTTCGGTCCTCCAGACTCAGGTGGAGAATCTGATTGGGCCATTTTTCTGCAGTCTTTTCTTTTGCTTCTTCCTCTTGCTGTCGCTGCTTTTCTTCAGTGCTTTTAGCTGTTCTTTCTGGATTCTCTTAAGGCGAAGAGTATTTGAGGGGGGGAAATCAGCTATATCCTGGGTCCTGCAGTGCAGTTGAATGAAGTCGAAATAGTCCTGATGAGTAATGATGAACTCGAAATAGTCTGATACTCCGATATGGAATGTTGAACCAAATAGAGACATCTCAACTGGTGTCTGGACTGTCTGAGGAGAAGGAGGTGGCCTTGGATAGACTGTGGCTGCATCTATCTGTTGCTGCAGCATTCTGATCTAGTTCCTCAACTTGTTTATTTCTGGAGTCTGGTCTTCAAGATAATGATGGGGAATCTTCCCCTATTCAAGAAGAGTCAATCTTTTCTGGAAATCTTCGGCCATTCGCTTCAAAAATGTTACATCCGTTTGGATCTGGTTCAGGGCTGTGTTTTGGGCTAAAGCATTTTCAGTTGCCAGTTCAGAGTTGTTTCTACCGGATCTGTTCCGGCATGATGACCAGAGGGAAGAATGGTATCTGTTTTTGGGATTTTGGGTGTATGATAGAACTTTCGTTCCATTCGCAAATGGTTCTGGAGGGGGAAATCGCATGGATGGTTGCTGTTGAGATTTGGGTAATGGTGGAAAATCTTGGGTTTAAACATATAGACTAGGGGTTTGGGTAAAGCTGGTGGAGATGGCAATTTGATTTCTGAGCCTGGACTCCTGGTTCTTTTGAGTCCACTTGAGAATGGGTTTGTAAAAAGGGATGTTGTAGGCTTGGAAAATGGAGGTTCTGGTTTGGGAATTTTCTGGTCCTTATCCGTTTGGGAGGTGCATAAGATACCATGAATTGATATCTTCCTTCATCTTCTCCAAGAGGACCTATGTAAGGATCCTTTGCTTGGTACTTTTGGACAAAAGGATCTTTCTTCTTTTTCTGAGTTAGCTGGGGTTCTGGTGAGGTACATGACGTACAGGAACAAAATGGATCCCAGTAACAATGTCCAGTGGAATCTTTGAAGGCATGAACAGGTCTTCCTTGAGTGTCAAAGGAATGGACATGTGATTTGGGGTCTGGGTTTTCGCCTGAAACTGGATCTGTAGGACAAGGGGTGAAATAAGGATTGTTGGGAATTGCGGAAAAGATACCGCAGGTTTCTCTTTAGGAAACGCAATAGAAACCGAACCATCGTTTTTCCTGGAGAATTTTGGGTCAGTTGCCTGAATAGGAGAGGATTGATGATGGATTTTCTCATAATTCGTGACCCATGTATCTAGGAGAAGTTTGAGCAACTTTTCCCTTGGAATTTGTTTGGGCACAAACACACAAGAGGTTTGGTCATTGGTAACATTTATTACCAAAGCATCATCTGACCCTGGAAGATTAAGGTCAATGGCATGATTTTGGACCCGATAAACCATTTGGTAGTGAAGGGTAGCTGCTATAGAGCCTGGGGTTTGTTCAGCTCCTGTGATTTGGATCTGGATTTTTAGGGCTGAAAGGAGATTTGGGTCTGCCAAAGCCATGTTGAAATTGGGAAAAAGTGTCACGAAGACTGTTCCAGCGTTGAGAGTGGTTTGGATTGTACCTATGCAAGCATGTTGGTACTGAAGGAATCTAGTATCGAGTAAAGCTACTTGAGCAACCACCAGGAGACTTTTCCTACCGTGGAAAGATAAAGCTATTCGGATGGCTCCAAAATGAAATGTGAATATCCTTGCTTGATCCACTGCAAAGAAAAATCTGGAGGGATTGACAGGGTAATGAATTGCTCATGCTGCGTGGCCGCAATAGGATGCTGATCAAACTTTAAAGACTGTACATACTCCTTAACTGCTTTAGGAGTAGACTTGATCAATTCCCGAATGGATTTGATGGGTGAGAAAGATGGAGGTTTAGCAAAGGCAGCATATGGATTCATGATCGGAAGATGTGTTTCAGAAATCTTTCCGTCTTCCTGATACGAAACCTTATAAAGTAATCGATTTTAGAAGCCGTACTCTGTCTTAGATCAGAAGGTGAAGACAAAGAAAGAGGAAGATTTGAGTGTGTCGGGAGGTGTGTTTCAGAAGATGGGGTGTTGGCCATGAGAGTTATGAAAACTCTTGCTCCTGGCTTAAGTAACGAAAATACCTAATGAAACAAAGGAAACTACCATAGATGGCTCTAATACCAGGAGGGGTGGAGCTTTTTTCACTGAATTTCTGCATCCACAAGAGTTCCTTGCCCATCGGTGATAGCAATATACTCCGCTTCAGTTGCAGGCAGAGTAATACATTTTTGCAATCTTGATTGCCACGAAACTGCTCTCCTTGCAAAGATCATCATATAACCTAACGTAGACTTTCGGGAATCACTCACTGTCCCTACATAATCAAAATCTGAATAACCATTCAATCAGGCTTTCCATTTTCATAACACAAGCAGAATCTGAAAGTACCTCTAAGATACCTCAAAATCAATTTCACATCATCCCAATGTTCTTTACCTGGATTTGAGAGAAATCTACTTACAACACCAATTGCATGAGCAATATCCGGTCTTGTACAAACCATGGCATACATCAAATTACCCACGGTGGATGCATAAGGAATTTCATCATCTTTTCCTTTTCTTTCTTATTCGTAAGACACTCATTACTACTCAACTTGAAGTGACCAGCAAGTGGAGTACTTAACGGTTCACATGTGCTCATGTTGAATCTTTCAAGCACTTTTTTAATATACTTCTCTTGAGAAAGCCAGAGTTTTTTGTTCTTCCTATCACGAGTAATTCGCATACCAAGGATTTGCTTAGCCGATCCAAGATCTTTCATCGCAAAGGCTTTACTCAACTCATTTTTCAAGTTCTTGATTTTATTAGCATCATGCCCAACTATCAACATGTCATTCACATAGAGTAGGAGGATAATAAAATCATCATCTGATAATCTTTTCATAAAGACACAAGAGTCAGAGTTGGTCTTACTATATCCATGATCTTCCATGAATGAATCAAACTTCATGTACTACTGTCTTGGCGCTTGCTTGAGACTATATAAACTCTTTTTCAACCTGCATACAAAATGCTCATTGCCTTCAACTTTAAAACCCTCCGGTTGCCCCATGTATATCTCTTTTTCTATGTCTCATGAAGATAAGCTGTTTTATATCAAGCTGTTCGATTTTTAAATCCAAATTCGCGGCTAACCCCAAAACAACTCGAATAGAAGGCATTTTTACAACCGTGAAAAAATCTCTTCAAAGTCAATTCCTTCTTCTGACGAAAGTCCTTCACAATAAGCCTAGCCTTATATCGTGGTTGCAAACTGTTTCTTCCGTCTTCAACTTGTATACCCATTGTTTGTGAGTGTTCTCTTACCCTTAGGCAATTTCATCAATTCAAATGTGTGGTTCTCATGCAAAGATTTGAGCTCATATTGCATAGCTTCATGTCACTTATTCTTTTTTAATCACACGATATAGCTTCTTCATAAGTTTCTGGCTCTCCTGCATCGGTGAGTAACACATATTCATGCGGTTGATATCTTTGTGATGGTTTACGCCTCTCTTTCTGATCTTCTCACTTGAGATAGGACCGATTTTTCTTGCTCAACTGTTTCAACTGGTTGCTCTTGTTCAACTAATTAACTGCCTCCACTGAAGAATCAACGTTCTGTGAGGATTCATCATCTTCATGATTTTCATGCACTTCTCTCCCTTGATTTTCACCCAATATGGTCGGAGGATTTGGGCTGAAATTAACCTGTGTTGAGCTACATTCTTTGGCTTTCCTTGGCTTATCGATATCTTCAATGGTTTGATGCTCAAAGAACACCACATATCAGCTTCTGATAACTTTCTTTGAAGCTAGATCCCATAATCTATAGCCAAACTCTTCATGTCTATAACCTAAGAAGATACACTGTTTAGACCTGTCATCAAGCTTGGATCTCTCATCTCTTGATATATACAAATGCCCGGTAGCCGAACACTTTCAGATAATTGTAGGAAACATCTTTCCCACTTCAAACTCTTTGCGGAACATCCCCTTAAGAGGAACTGATGGAGAAATATTTATTAAGTCCACGGCCGTTCTCATCGCTTCACCCTAGAATGACTTAGGCAACTGCGCATGACATAGCATACACCAAATCCGATCATTAATCGTCCGGTTCATTGTCTTTGCCACTCCATTCTGCTGTGGTATTTTCCGAACAGTCTTCTCAAGCTTGATGCCATAATCTCTGCAATAATACTCAAACGGGCCTCTATATTCTCCACCGTTGTCGGCTCGAACACATTTCAACTTCTTTCCGGTTTCTCTTTCCACGTTGACATGAAATTGTTTAAAAGCTGCAAGCACCTGGTCTTTAGATTTTAAAGCAAAAGCTCACACTTTTCTAGAGCAATCATCGATAAATGTCACAAAGTATAATGCACCGCCAAGTGTTCTAGCATCCATGCCACAAATATCAGTGTGAACTGGATCAAATACATTAGATTTTATGTATGGAGAGGAACTCTGAAATAAGAATCGATGTTACTTACCAATTATGCAATGAGTACATTTTGTCAGATTTTTCTCCTTCAATGGTAGAAAATTCTTTCTAGCAAGAGTCTCAAGTCCTTTCTCGCTAAGATGACTAAGCCTCAAATCTCATAGATTGACTGAGGAGTCTCCACTGCATTTACCTCTTCTCTGATTAACTTTGCTTCTATGGTGTAAAGAGTGGATGTCTTCTTGCCTTTTGCCACTATCATAGAGCCTTTAGTCAATTTCCATTTGCCATCATAGAAAAACTACTGTATCCATCGTTATCTAAGGCACCTGTAGAGATCAAATGAAGTCGAATATCTGGAACATGTCTCACATTTCTTAAAGCAAATTGCATCCCACATTGGTCTCCAAGTGAACATCTCCCATGCCAACAACCTTAGAAACACCAGTGTTTCCCATCCTAACACAACCGAAATCACCGCTGTGATAAATGTAAAATAATCACGCCTTGAGGTGACATGAAAAGAAACTGCAGAGTCAACAACCTAGTTAGAGTCTTGACATATAAGGTTACATAACCATCATCACAATGAAGACAATATTACCATCGGATGCAGCTGCTGTTGTAGCTTGATTTTCTTTTCTTTTTTTATCTCCATTTCTATTATGGGATTTATCTCTCTTTGGTGTCAGCACTCTTTGGCATAATGTCCCATCTTGCCACAATTGTAACTTTTACACTTCTCCTCGGCCTTGACTTCGATCTTCCTCTTGACTTGCCCCTATTATTACTTTGAAACTTTCTTGATTGACTTCTTGACCTGTTTTCTATGACAAGTGCCTCCGATCTAGAAGCATAATTCAAGCATTTTCTCCTTGTTTCTTTATTGAACAAGTTTTCTTTAACCATTTTCATAAAAAGCACACCATAAGAGTCGAATTATTTAACACCATAACTAATGTGTCCTAACTATCAGGAAGAGTACCAAGTAACAAACATGATTGTAATTCATCACCTAAGTCAATCTCAAGATTTGTCAATTGATTTACAACATCTTGAAATTCACTCAAGTGTTCCTACATACCACTCCCTCTTTGTATCTCAAGTTCACAAGTCGTTTGACTAGAAGAGCTTTATTTTGTGGGGTTCTCCTCTCATAGAGATCTTGTAGCTTCTTCCACAAAACATCCGCTTTGATTTCTTAAGCAACATGATGAAATACACTATCATCAATCTATTGCCGAATAAACCCAACTATCTTCCGATTCATTTGCTTCTAGTCTTTGTCTTTCTTGTCTCATTGAGCTTTATCACCGTCAATGGGATCAAATAAATCTTTGCAATATAACATGTCTTCCATCCGAGGCTTCCATATAGAGTAATTCAAGGCATTCAACTTAAATATGGTGCTACTTGATTCTTCCATCTAACACTGAAATCTCAATACAAGCTCTGATACCACTCTATTGGTGAAAAACGAGCAGCACTTCGCCTTTAAAAAGTCAATTCAGGATAAAAAAATATCTCCTAATTTGACCGACTTAATCTAGCAACAACCAACAATTATATTCAGTCAAATAATCTCATACGGAATGATAAAAATAACACACAAGATTTACGTGAAAAAGCAAAAACGAGAAAAATCACGGACGACCTAAATCTTCTACTAATCATCAATAATAGCAGGTATACAAAAGGGTCTATCTCTAGTCACACACTAGAGGCTCTACATCAACATTACAAGAATATTTCATTACTACAAAGGTAGAATAATACACAAGAGATAAGAAATCCTAACCACGATTGAAGAATTCGGAGAAAAATCTCAACAAACGAGAACCATCAACACGTAGATCTCGGTCTAACGAACAACATATCCAAATTTGAGCCAATTCCGTCAATATTTGGCCCTCAAATTTGGACGCAAAAGACCTTGCATCTTCTTCCTCTTTTCTCTCGCAGACTCTCGGTGAGCTCTTTGTAAGTTCTTTCTTTTCTTTCTTCTTACTCTCTCTCTCTCTCTCTAAAGATAACTCACGCACACACACTACTACTTCTCGCTCTCTCATTAAGTCCCTCTTCAACTTGTCTCAATTTTTTCTTTTAAAGAAATAAAAAGAATGTTGCTGGGCCCTCCACATGAGGGAGACCCAGCCGACAAGGTCTTAGGCTGGAATCATCTTGTGACAACGGTCGCCACCAGAAGCGGCCGAGAGTGAGAGGGAGAATCCTCTAATGCACTAACTTCAGGAGGTGCACGGATCATTTTGTACCATACAAGTCAGGCTCAAGCATCAAATGGAGTTACAATGTGTTTTTCTTTTTTTCTTCTTCTTCTTCTTCTTCCTTTTTATTGTCGGAGAATCGAAAAAATGTGGAAAGGGTGCTTAAACCACAAGTCGAAAGGAGGTCATCGTACTCACCTAGACACATAGGTAATTACCGATCACGAGACTAGCAAATTGTAGTTATCTACTCACTCTTAGACGACCGGAGATTCTTGATCTCGCTCAGTTCCCCCTTCGGTGTCTCAACGAATCTCAGTTATTGATGCATGAAAGTCATTTTCGAAGTCGATTTTATCATATTGGATAAGCAATGTGGATTGTTGTGATACGTAGGGAAGCACATATAGGGATAAGAGGACTTCGTTCCTCTCGCTCACCCGCAATGCCTCCGAGTTTCAAGCTTTCTAGATGGTCATGTCTAAGTAGAAATAAGCTCGAGAATGCGTTTATTTCGTGAAAAATAAAGTATTCGAAAAATATTTTACTAAAAATGATCGCTCATATCACTTGAAATGATTAGTTAATGACAAATAATTTCATTACCATAATAATTTGTTTTTAAAATATTCATTCGTGCAAGCGATACAAGTAATCACTTTTAGGAAACTAATTTTCAAATAATTTATTTTTCACGAAATAGACATAGCCTTAAAGTGTAAAAAGACCTAACGTTTGCACCTCATATGCACTAAATTATGAGAAAGTACTAAAAAAGTTGTAAACCTATTGTATTGGTACCAATTCAGTCATAAACTTTCAATTGAACTAGTTTAGTTTTAGAACTTTTACATTTGTATCAATTCAATTCATCCTATTAATTTTGGCTAGAAATCGCTGATATGGACGCTAGCTATTTTACGCGAGACGAATGATGCTAACATAGATATTTATTAATAATAATTTAATAATATTTTGAATTTTTTTTTATAATTTTTCTGGTTCTCTTTTCTTTTCTTTTCTTTTCGATCATTTTTCTTCTTTTTTTTCCTTTCATTTTTGTCCAACAAGGTCTGCCTTGCCCAAGGCCTCGTGGCCCTGCTGGTCGCAGATCTAGCAAGGGCTTGGGTAAGGGGTCGCGGATGGCGAGGGCTTGCTCACCCTCCCTGGTCAAAATGAAAGGAGGAAAAAAAAAGAAAAATAAAAAATGTAAAAAAGAAATTGTTCACGTCAATATTGTGGTGCTACGTAGGATGGTTGACATTCACGTTAGCTATTATTGATCAAAATTGACCAGATACACTGTGCTGATATGAATATAAATAATTTATGATCAACTTGATCCAATTGAAAGGTTTATCACTGAATTAGCACCAATAAAATGAGTTACTTTTTTTGGGGGTACTTTTCCCCACTAAAGCACATCTCTCAAGTTCATCGCCTGTCTCGGCCTCTTCCTCCTCCTCTTGTCCGTGACAAGAAGTATACAGGACCAATTTGGGACAGGACGGGAAGCAGCAAAGCGGGCATCAGCAACTTTCCCGGACTGGTCAATTCACAGAGACCCACCTAACGAAAGAGAGCAATCGATGGCCCCCCCTTCCTCCTCCTAACGGATTGGCAACGTTCTTCGAAATTGGAAGGTTTGGGAAGAAGGAAGGATCAGAAATGAGTCAGACAACGAGGTCTTCACTCGAAGCTGGGCATCTTGTTCGGTTGTTGTCTTCTTTCGGTTTTTCAGGGCGTGTGGTCCTAAGGAAACTTGCTTCGGATTCCAAATAAGGCTTTCCCAGTACAAGGCAAGGGAGGACAAAAGTTTTCTCTACCTGGAAAAAGGCATCCCCGTGAGCGAGGCACCGTCGTTATCTTATCCGAGTTAAAATGAATTTTTGACATGCAGTGATCTCGCTGTCCAGTGACCATAGAACGACGTCGGGACGAACCGTGAAAACATTTTTACGGGGAGAGTTCGGCCAGCCCGAGCCCGAACTGAGGTCAGAGTTGAGAATCTTTTTGAAGAGAACGGATGTATCCAATGCTTACCGATTGGTGTATGTGATCCAATCCGCCGCTTGGACCCCCCTACATGCTACCGCTTTTAGTACATGGGTTGTTATCGACACAATCCGAAGATGTTTCCCTGAGGATATAACCATAATCGTTAGTACAAAACACTGCAAAAATGACGCAACGGAAAGATAATTTCCATCTTATCAAAGCCGGTTCACCTTAGTTTTCACGGGAAAAACACGAGTCCCACCACCGCTTTCTTCACTCACCGGGATTGGTTCCGTTCAGGGGGACGGGCGTCAGTTGATTTCGGCTGCGCTGGTTACGGAACGAGAGAGTCGGTTACGATGACGCTGTCTGCTTTGATGTGTCGCACATGTAATTATGAACCGAACTGCCCAGGGCTGTGATCCCCGATGTACGTATGTTTAGGTAAAGAAGGGAACCGAATTCGGTCACATTACTATTATACACAGCAGGAGCTCGCACTTTGCACAGTGACAACCATTCTCATGTAAGAGATCAAGCTCTTTGTACTCCAGCATCGATCATAAGCACTAAGTGATTCAATACCTAGAGAAGTATCGCATAGTTATTCGGCCCCTTGCAAGCCTGTAATCTCTCACTTCTCTTACTATTCAAGTATGTCAAGGCATGACGGAACAGAAACACACACCCATACCCCACCTCACCCCCCGGCACTCGACATCTATTAAACAACACTGAGAACAAAGCCATACCATGCCCTCGAGAGAAAGTAGTGATGATTGCCATGAATGCTGCCCTCAAGGATGTGTACAAGAAGGTCTTTGCCGAATCCTATCAACATGGTGCGCCTTTTAGTAAAAGAGCGTGAAAAGACCATGGACACTCTGAGCAAATGAATAGGGATAGGGATCAATTGATAGACATTTTTTTTTTTGAGGAAGAGAATCCAATCTAGGATGAATGCTTTTTTCGTTCGTTATATGCTAACTGGATGTGTACTCGCGTGATCAATCGATGGACGGAGGAATTGCGTGAATGCCGAGACCGGCCTAACTGAAAGTAAAGGCTCTTCCCTTTGCCTCTCTTGATGGCTAATCTTGATTGACTCAGACTAGGAACCAATTTGAAGAAACAAGAAGCATGAAATGATATAAGAGGCGTAATAATTTCTAATACGAATTACTTGACTCGATGGATGGATGGAGGGAGGACCCTCCAACTTAAGCACGAAATCAATGTTGACTCAACAATCATCGAAAGAGGCACCACCAAGCGAGATCGAGACCAGCACCTTATATAGGTTGGGTTCCAAACCTATGCTTCTTTTCTTCAAATATCCCAATAAAGGTAGGGGCTTCCAAGATTGACTAACAAGCCATAAAGTTGACTTTGAGAAAGAAGGGGGCGAGCTAGAATCCTTATGTCAGGTTGGTTGTTCAAAAACTTTCTCTTTACCCTTTGCATTTTCATCTTTTTGAAAGCCTAGACCCGAATCTTCATTAGTCCTATTTCAGGTGCAAAGCCTCTTCAATAAAGACATCTATCTATCTATCTTTTCTTTCTCATTTTGTTGATTGAAAGAGGATAAGTGCTATCCATTGAGTAAGGGAGGGTTTGCTACAGTGATTCGAGCAGTGGGTGGCCCCTTTGAGAGTTGCGGGTCCTTATCGCTGCATGAGTCGTAGCTGTTGCATTGCAGCCCCTTTTTCAGCTTCACTTGTGTGATTTTCACTTCTAATTGGTTGCGGGTCTAACATTTTGTTAAGAGTTGGCTGGACAAAGTTGGATCGAAGAGGCTTATAGCCTTTGGACTATATACCTCAATTTTAAGAGGCCTAAGAGAAATCTCAAATAGTGCAAGAAGCAATTTCAACAGTTTATGGAAACCTTCGCATGCCAACTGCTACAAACTCAATGCAGATGCAAGTTTTTGGCAAAAACACTAAAGCAGGTGCAAGCAGGATTATTCGAAAAATGCTAGAGAAATTTTTGTAGCTAGATTAATACCACTTCATGGTAACACGGAGGTGTTGAGTGTAGAAGCCATGGCTCTTAGAGAAGCTCTTGATTTGTCGGCTGATTGTTGTTTTTACGATTTAATGTAATGGTTGAAACTGACTCGACTGAATTGAATGGCGGTAAAGTGTCAATCTCTCTTCGCACGTCGAGTCCGACGCCGCCTAATCTCCCTTTCAGAATATCTAGGCCCACCTTGCTTATGTTCTTACACTCAAAGAATGCAATAATCATCAGACAAAGCCGATAAAACCAGTAAAGAGAATTCACGATCAGTTGTGTCAACGGTATAAATATGCGCCTTTCCTTTCCTCGATATATGAACGCAAATTCACGTTACATTGACTCTCCTCGTTGCATTGCCTGTTATAACTCGATAATAAATTGCAATAGAAACACTCGAAAATTCCAACAAGCATTGCAAGTATAACAATGGGGTAAAAAACATACCCCTACCTTTCTGTCTTGTGTCGCCTGTATCCATTTAAAGCACATTCTTCACTCGAAAGAAGTTTGGCCGCTCCTTATTTGCAGCTTCAACATCATCAGGAGATGCCACTGACGCCACAACTCCCTTATCTTTGACCGATTCAATCACATCAGCAAAATCTCTGAAATCCTTCAAGCTGCGAAACAAAAAGGGAAGGTTAAAAGGAAATATTGGAAGAAAGGTGAAAATTACTCGTGCCAAGCATTGCATGGTAGCGAGAAAATCAGCAGAGTTAGGCCTGCCATATTAATAAACTATATAATGGTTTTATCCTAGTTTATCGCTCAAATAAGACAATGGTTTTTCCAGTTTAGCAATTAGATTGTTCAATTGTTTAAACTTTTTGGTTGACTGCAAAATATTTTCATGAATAGAACACCACCCGATTGGAGAACCTCTTCCAAATGATAATGAAGCACATACTATGACTATGATCACTCTGTATTCTGTTCATCTGAATCTTAAACAAGAATCACCAGCACAGTAAGTTAAAACTGTTCTCCTAATTTGTGGAAGATGGAAAAAGATGTTTACCTAGTGGACAGTATTTCTTCACGCCGCCTTTGCCGCTCCTCCTCCGTAATTCCCAAGAGGTACCGTAACAAGCTGAAAGAAAGGATTGATCACAAGTTGCAACTATCACCGTAACAGCAAGGCGACATCACCAGTATTCACTTACTCTTTTCTCCCCTGCATCTTGAATGAAAGCAAACAGATACAAAAGGAAGCAGAATGTGCCATCAACATACCTGCTATAACCTTTGGCATCAGGTAACTGGTAAGAGTCTACATCTCCAATGGTCCCAATGATTGCTTTGGTTAGGGCATCATCATCCATTTCCAGCTCTCTTAGAAAAGCTCCAGTTGCATCGTAAATGTCAAGTGTTTTTAACAAGTTTGGATCTCGATAAGATAAAAAGGAGAAGACTCCTGGGAAGGAAAACCATAAGCTCCAATGTAAATCTCCAGCAAATATATACGTAGTCAACAAGATAACAATGCAAAGCCTCACCTGAGTGAGTATCGAAGTCACAGAAACCTCCATAAGCCCCTCCACTGACACGCACACGGTCCCACAACCATGTATTACTAATGTATTTTGAGATGACATATGCACTACCATCAAGTTGATATCCCGTTTCATAGATGTTAGCTGCTTTTCCAACATAATTAACCTGCAGAAGGCCAGGTCATACGTCAGTGAGTCGGAAAAGAAGCCAAGGCCAAAAGTGCTCCTCAAATAAGTGATTCTAACCTGAGTGGGTATCACAATAGCTTCATTTTCCCGAGAAAGGCATGCCCTCCAGGTATTGGCCCAACATTTGAATTGCTGGGAAGCATATCAAGAAATTTGCTGACAAACTTCTCTGAATTTTTCAGGTTCCTCCCATCAGCAGTCATATTTATCAAGCAACCATCCCTAGAAAGCAATGACTTGCGAATCTCCTCAAGTGATGAAGAAATTCCATCCCAGTCCTGATCAACTCTCTCTTCGAGATCTCGTAGAAATTCCAGGTAGCTACATGTATAATACGAATGCCATAACTTCCATTAGATAATATCTTTAACATCAAATTTCGCAACAGAAGTTGTGGCAACTACAAGATCCTTGATGCAGAAGGGAAGGAAAGGAGCACATTTGCAACTAGTGTATACTTATTCCTTCCTTCCTTCGTTTCTTTTTTTGGGTCAGGGGAGGAGGGATGATGAGGGACAGTTTGGCATAAAAACAAAGAACACTTCCAACACAAAAAGTTTTCTTAGAAAAGACGTTCAGTTCAGGTCAATATTGAATTAGTTTTCTAAATCCTAAATCAAATTCTTTACAGGACAAAAAACCAACCTAAGGTCTAAGGCTTAACAAATTAAAAGTTACAGATGATGCACATAAAATAAACAGCTGCACGTCCTACCATGTTCCAAGCAAAAAAAAAAAGAAAAGAAAAAGGAAAAAGCGGTTCAACAACCTAGACATATCTAGAATAGTAGCCACTCGTCAATATTTTAGAGAAGGTACACATGATTCACATATATGTTATGATGCAATCATGGGAATTTTGCAGTTCAGAAAGTTGAGGAGGAGCTTTATACAGGTAGATTTGCAGCCACAGCATGATCTCTCATCCAAGGCCATGGAAAGGCTTATACCTAGCTCGTAGCTTCTCAACTTTTATGAGCTAAGGCTTAAAGAAATGCTATCAGTGATCCGTCAGGATTTCGGGGACATGTGCACTAAACCAACGAATGGAGTGTCTATCAGCATCAAACTCCTCAAAGTTACTCTACTATTTATCCTAACCTCACTACTCAAATCTTTCATAGTATGAGAATATCTTGCTTTGAATGAAATCACACAATTTCTTCCGTAAAGGTTGTTTCTTATTGACTCAAATGCAGTTCATAGATTGCTTTGTCTGTTCTATTATATGTGCTACCAATACCATTCCTCAGTGTAGTTTAAAGAATGGAAGAAACACAGACAAATAAGAAGACAAAACCGCAGGATGGGGTTAAGTTAAAGAAAAATCCAAGTTGCACCACCTGACACCACCCATTTGCTCAGAAATCCACCCAGCAACATTCAGCTTTGCATCCATCCTAGCAGCTGCAATTCCATGGCCACTGCCTCTCAGTCGATTCTGTGCATAAAAATTACCTCTGAGCAAACTCACAAATGGAGATATGCGTTGTCCATCTTAATAAAAATGTACCTCCATTCTTGCTTTGCTCTGGGACACAAATTGCTTAAACCTCTGCTGATCCGTAAATTGAACTTCTTGAAGAATGCAATTAACCTTAAATAGAAATATAAGCCATTTATCAAGATTACCTACTAAACTGAAATGAAGGGGGGAAAAAGTTTTAGCAAAAGTCAAAGCCCAAGGAGGAATGAGCATTAGAATAATAAAGTAAAAACGTATAAACTAAATCCATTCTTATCACATAAACAGGCAAACATTGAGGTTTCTTACTTATGTTTTAGATAACAAGGTTACCTTGGCAGTATAATCAAGCCTATGGACTTATTCCAGCCAATTGTAAATATCGGAATCAAATGTCAAATGAAACAGGCAACTTGTCAGATTCACACATAACAAAAAGGATTTCCCTTGCATTTCTTGGATAGCCAGAAGCCTCTTCAAGACACCTACTGAGCTAAAGACTCCCCCAACCCCCTTAGGTAACAGGGCCCCCTCAGTGTTGCTTCTTTGATCTTTGGAGCAATCCCAAACCTGACTCTGATAGCTTCATACCCCATGATATCCTCTGGAGGATGAGAACCAATTTTAGACAATCTATATCCAGACTTAAGTGTTTATATGCCATTAGATTGGTCCTTTTGTAGAAACTATCCTTTCTCTGTTCAGGCACTCCCTCCAATCTTCACTCATACAGCTAAGAGTAAGAGAAAGGAGGAGTGCATCGCAAATTCACGATTAACTGCCTTTGTCCACTTGGTAGCACCAATCTCTACAATCATCTTTTTGGTATTGTTGTTATAGGTAAAGAGAAATCCCTGTAGTGCATGAACAGGCTGCCAACCTATATGAAGAAGAGCTAAATTACAGGAGAAAGTATCCACATAGTCAACAAATGAATTTACATAATTTTCCACTACACTGAAAGAATAAGGCTTTGGCTCTTGTTCCATAATTACAGACACACAAGACTCCTCTCCGTCATAAGCATTCATGTGTCGCTATGTCCAAATCAACAAAAACCCAGACAGAGGAATGGAACGCATCCTACTTTTTGCATCGCACAGCAAATGAATCCACCTACTGTTGTCTAATTTAACAAGTATTAGATCATTTAAATTTCTGACGTCTTCATTAGTTATCCTACTCTTTGGCCTCACCAGGGCTCTCATAAGTAATAAGAGCAAATGCACCAAACTGGCTAAAGCCATAAACATTTGAGAACTCTCCTCCTATGTCTCTGTATGCTACATAATTTGTAACTTGAGGACAACTAATTTTTTAGTGCTTAAATTTAGTCTTTCCTATATTTGGGGCTCTTGCTATCATTGTGACCTTATTAATCAGGTAACCACACATCCACGGACACCTAGAAAACCTCATGGTGCAAGAGCTTTCTAAGCAAAGACTCGACAAGCAATCAAAGCAACTATAAGCCAACCAGAAAGAGTACTTAAACCATAAAAAATTATCTACTGCGCGTAAGTGAAGCACATTGTGTCAGAGAGTTAAAAACGAGAACCAATATACCAGATTGAAAAGGTCTTCGGTGCGTCCAGCCATGGCTTTGCCACGGACAATGATATGGCTACAAGGATCCTCCTTGCCACGAACTGATGATGTGAATGGATAAACAGATATGCCTCCGGTTTTCCTTCCAATTAACTGATTAAGTTGCACAAAAGTCAAGTCCTTTGTCCCCATCTCCAGCAATGACTGACTGAAAGAGTGTAGTACAGAAAATAATCAAATTGAAATCCCGTTCACTGACAACGAAAGCACTTCAAAGAGAAATTGACATGTTTATTAGATTGATCACTTCAGCCACCAAGATCAGCAGCATAGCAGAAGAATACTCTCTGTATTTGAGCTTCCAAGACATCTGACACAAAATTAAATCGGATTTGAATCGAACCTTATCAAATCTGAGTCTTAGCGGCCGTGTTAACTTTTACCATCTTTATGAACCGACAAGAATGACATGCTATCTCTATAATAAAACTTACCAGAAAAGAGGTACCAATTGAAGAAGTTCTTGCTTCAGAGAACTCATATTGAACACAACCTCAGTGTAAAGAACATCATTTGTGAAGAGATCGTGCTGCAGAACTTTGACACCATTAATATCTCCAACCTGCATTACCAGGTGAATGTTAAGAAGACTGGCAATGTGATACATAGCTTGGCATCACAAAGTTAAAATGGTAAACAGGTTGACCTCTATAGGTACACATATAGGCTCTTTAGGAATGTCATGCAGAGAAAGGCTTGGGACAGTTCTCAGAGCTTCTGGTGGGTCTGGAGTTTCCTGCTTCAAACGTAGCTCCTGTGTGGTACGTGTTAACTCAGCTAGATCTTCTTCTGTCATACTTGCTTTGACTTTCTCTAGAATTTCTTTCTCAGCAGCTTCATCACGGGAATCTTTCTCCGGATCAGGCTGAAACAGATAATGCTTGTCACAATCCGATATGTCAAACATGGAAGCATTATGGACTCTGTAAAGTTGCATACCTGCATTTCAACAGTAACAAGATGAGGATTGTTCAAGATGAACTTCTCTATCAGTGGAGAGAAAACAGCCTTGGAGCCTTCCTTGGCTATTCTTGCTTTCAAGGCCATCAAGGGCTCCTCATATTTTAGAGGCTCAAAAGGATTCATGTCGTATATCCATTTTCCCTATAAATACGGAAACAGGTCAAGTAATTGAACCAAGGAAGACAATGGCTAAACATGATTGCAAAATCCAGTAGCAAGAAATGGAAAGCTAGAAGAGAATTAAAAAGCCTCCTTGCTTACAATGGACCGAAGCATCAAAGACAAGCCACGGGGAAATGATCCGGTGTTGTTCTCTCTGAGAGAAAACTCAATGGTATTCATAGATGCCTCTACAGCATCTGTATCAAAACCTTCCTCTGCTAACTTTTTCAGGGTACTCATAATCAATTCCTCTACCTTTGGAATATCATCTTCAGAAACACCCTTTAAGCCAATGCTGAACTGAGGCTGAAGGAGCTCGTCCTCAATCCCACCTCCAACAATAGCATCCCCCAGACCACTTTCTAACAAAACTTTTCTCAGCGGAGAAGCAGGAAATCCCAGCATGAGATGATCCAAAAATCCAAGCGTAAGTTCAGTTTCCAAGTCTAAGGGTTTATCTGAGAGCAACCAATTCAGGCATACCATGTGCTGCTTCTTCAACTCACCACCTTCACCAGCAGGGTATTTTTCAACAATCCTAACTGGCTTGGAGAACAATTTTTGGGTTTGCACTTTTGATTCATTTGCAGCAGGACTTGCATCAAACATGTTGAGGTACTCTGCAATAAAGGGTTGTGAAATTCTCAGCTCATCATCATCACTTTAAATAGACCAGCTAAGCATTATGATTTCTAGAAGTGACCTACATAGACAAAATCCAGCAATTTACTGAAAAGATAACTGGAAGCACACAAACAGAAACAGCAAACCGGAATTTTCTGTACAACAATAGAAATGTTTAATCTGTTTAGTGTGCATAACCTTTGCCTAACGCCATTTAATAACCGAATCTGGTTTCCATGACATTAGTCAATGAGCTCAAAACTATCAAGTACTCTCCGCCAACTTCTACTACCATACCATTAAGCAACAAAGAACTATTCTACTTCTAGGACAGGAGATAGAAAAGTCGATATTGAATTTAAAGGAATACATCACACATGCAGTAACAGCATCGAGTAAAATTGTCAAATTACCACTAAGGATGCGGAGACGCTCATTTGGATCATCATCCCCATAAAACCATATCCTAGCATTACTGGGATGGTAATACTTGCGATGGAACTCCTGTACAATTCAAGAAAGAAATAGAGAAATTAAGGGAACAATAAAAGAAATCCATCAGAAGTATCATCACCAGAGCAATCACTACCATTGTTATTTTCATTCTTTTCCACTCTTGGCATTGCACTCAAACTTTTGGAAGTTGCACTATATTATGATGCTGACTCTCATGAAATAGGTAAATGTTTGTCACTATAGAAGATTACAAGCAACAGCATTATGATTTCATTCGTAAAAATACTAATCGCAGATGGAACTACGGGCGAACCTTGAATTCCTCAAATGTCAGTTTAGGAATAACTTGTGGATCGCCTCCGCTGTCAACACCATAGGTATTGTCTGGAAAAAGAGCCTGCCATATATTATGGTAAGGTAATAAATGTGGTGTGGACCTAGATGCCAAACTGTTAGCGAACTCAGAACCACAATCAAGTGCCTTCAAACAAGTTAAACATTTAGCATGCTAGTAGTGTCATCCACATAACCAAACAAGGATGGTCTCAAAAGAAATAATATCAATAACAGGATGAGGGAGTTTATAGCGTGAAGTATATCTATAGACATAAAAAAAGATCAAGCCAGACTCAGGAATTTAAAAACCAACTGGATTCAATAAAATTGTCATCTGCTCGTCATAAGCAGGTCAAACAGATTCTATTTTAGGGAAAAAAATAACTAGTGTCAATGGAACTTAGTGAATGTTGATGGCAATATGATGGCACATTTGAGTAAAGGACTTAAATGCCTTCTAGCCTAAAACCAAATACATTATGTCAGGAAAAACAATTATAAAATTCAGTGAAATACCTCAAAGGATGTACTCACTATATTATATTAATTTTCACATAGGTCTTACAAGTCAATCAGCTCTAACTACAGTTATGTTCTGTCAAAAAAAATCTCAAGTCACATCAAAATGTTCTGCTACATAGATGGGGAAAAGAAGCCATCTGTGTAGAAAATCCTAGTATGCATAGAATCTGCCAGGATATTTAAATCACGAATTACGTTCCATAAAAGTCAAGAACCATTCTCTAGCTTTGCTCTATCTCTCAGTATAGGGAAAACGGTCTGAATTCAAAATAGTCAAATGAATAAGGGGAGGGAGACAGCACATTGGTCTGTTAGAGTGAACGTGTCTGATAGATGTTTCATTTTATACTTGGAAGACCTGGCAGATAAATGAAAAGACAGTAGGACATGCAAAACAAAGAAAAATGCCAACATGTACCAAGACATTCCATGTGCCCCAGATTGAAAATTGAATAGTCTACCGGATTTACAGGTATGCAATACAAGAAATAAACTTGCCTGCTGTGAAGCTCGACCCAAGATACTATCAGGCTGGGAATAGACACCTTTCATCTCATTGA
>JAGVVM010007961.1:0-10721 GCA_019149425.1 Psidium friedrichsthalianum | reverse complement strand
TTCATTGGGAAGCTTAAGATCTTAGCTACAATTTTGATATTTTTTTTTGAAAAATTTAAATAAAAAAATCATCAAAATTGATGAACACTAAAGGTCAAGTCATACTCGAATTTTTTTTTTTGTAGAAACACATTTTAACATCGAATCATGTGATCGTAAGCATCTGGCATTAACATTTCAGCACATTCAAGTCATATTCAACCTTGTTCATCAACCTTCGAGCCATTTCCAGTAACTTCAAACAACATTGATCCTAAACATGCATCTAAAACATACTCATCAATTGATCACAATGGTCAAACATCTATTAGATGTTCATCTATTGGCTAGCTATCGCAACCTAAAATAGATTTCAATTTAATGGATTACTAAGTTAATTAATTGGATTAACTAACCTAGTTCAAGTTCTCCCATACTCTACCAAAACACAACATAAGGTTCAATTATCATGCAAAGTTTTTAATAGGAGTCACCACTAATCATTTATGATAGGTTGATTAGATACCTAAGTAAAATAGTGGGATAACTAAATTACTTATATGAACCAAAGATTATATGAGTTGGGGGACTTGATTACATTAACTTTTTCAATTAATGCCCCTTCGGTATCATTCAATTCATAAAAGATATTCAAGTCAGCAGCTTTTACTGACTTTAACTTAAAGTCCCAAAGGTACAATTACTTTTGGGGTTTCCTTTGCTTAATGAATAATGCAAATGAAATGGGATGCATATGCAATTATTCTGAGATGACATGACATTTGGACATTTATTAAATGACCTAATTCTAAATGACATGTAAAAATCAATTTAACTAGAATCACATGAAATTCTAATTAAATGACATGCAGGTGATATTCAATACTAGGTTAAATGACCTAAACATGTGAATTAAGCAGGTTAATAAAGAATGAATGAACCTAGACATGATTCTAAATGATGTGCTAATGCAACATGGTATCAATGACATGACGAGGCTAATAACACGGCAAATAATGTGACATGCAATTGACAACATGGCAAAATGATATGGCATGCGATTGATGACATGGCAAAATGACATGACAAACTACATGACATGGCAAGAATGATATGGTAAACTATGTGACATGGCGAAATATGACACACACGTGGATGATATGTGTTGACACCTGATTTTTAATCATATTTTCTTTTTAAAAAATTAATAAAAAATTCATAAAAATTCATAAAATTACAAAATCAACTTTGAAAATCTTGGCTAAGTCTAAGGAACCAAATTTGAATAAAAAGTAATTTTTCATACTTTTCGTATTTTTTAAATATTTTTTTTAAAAATACAAAAATACTTGAAAATTCGGAAAAAATGACATTTGAGGCTACAAAAATACACAAAAATAGTCAAATATTTTCTTTTAAACCCATTTTCATGTTAGCCATCACAAATTCGAAAAAATCCAATTCGAGATCATGTGTTCTTTCACGAGCATAATCTCGAATCAGGCCTAAAAAATCCAATTTGAGTCAATTTATTTTCAATTTTCACTTTTAGGAGTTGTGACATTTTCCTCTTCATTCTATTCATCTCACATGATTGCATCGTCGGGTCGTCCCCCCCGATGTTCCTGGACTGTTCTCCGAAGCAGAAATCCCAGAAGAAAACGAAGTTTGTGTGTGAAAGTGATGGATCGGCTTGATGGTGCTGCATGCCTCACGATAGTATCGGATCTTGACTTTACCATGGTTGATAATCTTGATCTAGAGAACCTATCTATTCTTAGGTTTAATGCACTGTGGGAAGCTTTCTAACGTGATAATTCTCTGCTAGTCTTCTCCATTGGAAGGTTACTAACAAGTTACAAGCAGTTGAAAATCGAGATGCCGTTACTGACTCCTGATGTCACGATCATGTCTATGGGAACCGAAATGATGTATGGTGAGTTAATGGTACCGGATGTTGAGTGGGAGAGTTATTTGAATCAGAAATGGAACCGTTATGTAGTCGCAGGAGAAACAGTTAAGTTTCCTGAACTTACTCCTCAGCCAGAAATAAACCAACGGCCTGACAAGGTCAGCTTTTAGGTGGAGAAGGACAAAGCCATGAAAGTTATGAAGGATCTTGCACAATGTCTAGAGAAATATGGCCTAGATGTGAAAATAATTTAGAGCAGTGGAATTGCTTTAAATGTATTGCCTCGATGTGCTGGAAAGGGACAAGCATTTGCTTATTTGCTTAAGAAGTTCGAAGCTAAGGGACGTGTCCCTCCCAATACTTTGGTTTGTGGTGACTCTGGAAATGATGCTGAGCTATTCACTGTCCCTGCAGTACATGGTGCGAGGGTCAGCAATGCATAGGAGGAATTGTCAGAGTGTGTCACGCCCCGAACCGACGAGCCACGCGACATCCCTGTCATACCTGTACGGTCGAATGGTTGACAACCACGACGGCCCAGGAAACTCGTCGTAGACCAAACGACGGCAGAGTTCTTGCTACAACGTAAGCGAATTCCTCCTAACAAATACATAGGAACGGGGTAGAGAGAGAGACAGATCAATCAAGGCAACAAACCACTCTTTACATTACATGCATTTTCATACAACTGTTAGGATGACATCATATACACAATTTAAAGTTTTTGTTACATCATTACAATCCATTGCTCGACCTTTACAACAAAAGGGCTTAGGTCGGTAAGTTTCTCAACTCCAATAGCGAGCAAATCACACAAATTTCTACCAAGGGGCTTCTGCCTCCACCCTACTCATCATCATTCGTCCCACCATTTGGTCCAGGGAAAGACTAGTCTCTAAATCATTTTCCTTCGGGATCCTCTGTCTTACCCGTATTACATTCCCTGCTCTGGACGAGGTCTGAAAAATAAGGGCAATCACCTATGAGAACAAATTTCAGCAAGCTCACCTCTAATCTCCTCCTCAGGACGCCAAACAGACCTAGACCAAACTCTCAGGTCCCGACTCAAGCATTTAAAATCACCAGGCCAAATTTTCATTACCAAAAATCCGTTCAAATTTAGAAAACTCGCCATAGAGTGGCCAAGCATATAAAGCATTTATAATAGGTCCAATTCGGGACCACACAAAAATTCAAATAACACAGAAATAACACGACCAGTTATTGGCTCAATAAAACAATTAAACTTTCAATTTGAAATCACGTCCAATCCAGGATAATCAATGCTAATACATTTGCAAGCACGCTTAATCTTGAGCCTCGAATTAGTAGCCAATTTGACCCGCGTCATATAGGCGTATCAGGTCCGACCCGCGTCGTGGACGCCTTAGGTCTGTGCCTCAACCCGCGTGTGGGACGCCTCAGGTTGGCACCTTATCGCTCCAACTACCCCGCGTCAAGCGCTTCAGGGTGCATTGTGCCTCGACCCGTGTCATATAGGCACCTCAGGTCGGCACACTTATCTCTCTAATTCCCCGTATCATATAGGCACTTCAGGGCCATCCTCGACCCGTGTCATATAGGCACCTCAGGGCCATCCTCGACCCGTGTCATATAGGCACCTCAGGTCGGCACACTTATCTATCCAATTCCCCGTGTCATATAGGCACTTCAAGGCCATCCTCGACCCGTGTCATACAGGTACCTCAGGTCGGCACACTTATCTCTCTAATTCCCCGTGTCATATAGGCACCTCAGGGCCATCCTCCACGGCTACGTTTCACACACAAAATCCATCGCTCTAGCCTTTCAAGCTAATAAAATCTTTTAAATTCATTTAGACAAAAATCACCGGCCAAGTACGTTAGGCCATATTTCAAATACGAGTCCAAATATTCAAACCACATGGCCGACATAATAGCAAACCAATTCATCCGTTTCACGTGCACAATTTTGTTGAAAATGCCCAATTTCTCATATGGGACCCAAAATGATCCAAATAATTATTTTCAAGCATTCACGAAATGTCTTCAAATATTATTTTGAACACGAACACGGGCCCCCAAATATTTGGAATAGTAACGTAAAATATTGCTCGGGCTCGGTTTTGCATAAAATGTTCCATAAACACATTTTTTGGTATTCGAACCACATGGGACCCACAAAACTTATCGTTTTCAAACCAAAATCAAATTGGGCAGCACGTGAACAGTGTTCGTGGGTCGTGAACAGTAATTTCAGAACACTATTTGGCCCGTTTTCGCTCTAAATATCTCGAAAATCCATTTTTCGGTACCCGAACCTCGCGGGACCTACACCAACCACCACCAACAGCATTATTCAAGCATGGATAGCAACATTTCATCAATTCACAGCATACTCACAGCCCACAGAAATTGATTTCATCAAAATACGCCGATTACGGCAAATTTTACTAAGCCGATTTACCACGAATCGGTCCCTAGAGCTAATCTATGGCAAGTCTAACATCATGAGCGAAGTCTAGGGGTTGAACTTACCTAAACGAAGTCAAAACAGGGCTGAGGGTGCGGCGATAACCGGCGGCAACAACGACGACGGCGGATTTCAACGGATTTAGTTTGAACCGGGGCTGTTCAAGGGCTAAAACAAGACCAAATTGAGCTGGAAAACAAAATTATGACATGAATATGGGTTCTAGGGACAGTTGGGGTTGATATATATCAACGAGAACCAAAATCCAAAATCTGGAAATCAAAAATAGATTCGTCGACCGAAATGTCAAAGCAGATTTTAAAGACCAAACGACCTCGGATCGAAGTGATTCAAGTTGGAAAGAACCAAAAGACAGTGAGCTATGACATACCCGAAAATCGCGATGATCCAACGGTCAGATTTCCGTCGGCGGCCAGTTGAAGTTGGCAGCAGAAAACTGGGCTGCGAGAGAGAGAGGTTCGAAATTTAGAGAGAGAGAGGAGAGAGAAAGGAGAGAGAATTTGCAAGAAATAATGGAGGAGAGAGAGTGGTTTGACTAATAAATATCCTAGGGATAATTATTGTCGGTGACTATTCACCGAAAGCGACATAAAACTGAACGAATTGACTGATTTTTGGACTATCAGTGAATTTTCGGACTGATAGGGGATTGGGCCTCAATAATTTCGGTCAACTAGTCAAATTGGTCAAAAAGATGACCGACGAGACATTTCTCGAAATTCGTGAAATTTCAGGACCAGCAAGGCTCAATCGGTGCTGATTTGGCTTAATCGCGATCGAAAAATGACTTCGGATTTCGTCGTAAAATTTTTCTAGCCTCTCTAAAAATATTCTTACTCTCATGCCATGGATCTAGCTCAAACCAGGAGCAAGGTAGGAAATTTCTAATTTGCCCTCTTTCACTGAGTATTCCGAGATCCATCTGCCCATTTTTCGCCTTTCTAGGCAATGTCCAAATTCACAACTGTGACACTCATGAGAGTCGATTGTCCTATTTCAGAACTCAATTCACGGCCTCATTCATAAGATGGCAACTTTAAATAAATTTTCAGACTAACGGGTGGCTTTTAGGAGTCACATGTATGGACCATTTGGTTCACGTGCTTATATTCCTAGTTAGCCTTTCCCTTTAGTTAGTCATCTCAGAGTGGCCAGCTCCAAGTGAGATTCATTTATAACGCCTCCATGAAGTAACCATTCTGTATTCAAATTCCAGAAAAAGGGATCGAAACTCAGGATGTCACGGAGTGGTACTCAGAAAGTGCAAAGAATAGCCATCAAATTACTCATGCAAGTGAAAGATGTGCTGCTCGAATCATCCAAGGGATTGGGACTTTTAGTCTCGGTCCAAATGTTTCTCCAAGGAATGATAGAGGACGACCATCATGGAAGAAAAAGGGAGACAAAAAAAAAGAGGAATGATGGAGCTGAGAATAGAGGATGGAGGGATTTTGACGATGGAGGACCTAAGGAACTATAAAGTCGATAACAGATGCGATGTCTGCCAAGGGCCTAGGGCATCCTATCCTTAGAAGTGATTCCTTAGGCAAAGGCACCTTTGCCCCAATGACGTCAATATTGGTGTTCTTGCTAATGCTAGCTTTATCTTTCTCACTGGTCCTATCATGGGTGGAAAATCAACCTTGCTTCGACAAGTTTACTTGGCCGTAATTTCAGAACAGATTGGAGCAGATGTACCTGTTGAGAGTTTTCAACTATCGCCTATGGAGCGAATTTGTTTTTATCTGCAGGGGTGCCAAGGATCATATTATGGCAGGACAAAGTACATTTTCAACTGAGCTCTCCGAAACCGCATCAATGTTGTCATTGGCAACTCACAATTCTTTGGTGGCATTGGATGAACTCGGATGTGGGACCTTAACTTCAGATGGATAGGCCACTGCAGAATCTGTCTTGGACCATTTCATCCACAAGTGGGAGATGGAAATGATAGCATAGAGGAGGTCACCTTTCTTTATAGATTGACGCCTGGTCCATGCCTCAAAAGCTATGGTGTTAATATGGCACGCTTAGCTGGACTTCCTGAATCTATCTTTCAAAAAGCAGCTTCACGATCAAGAGAATTTGAGCATACGGTGGTCTCCAAAGCATTCGTGCACCCAATTTTCAGAGGAAATGGTGCTATTTATGGAGAAATTGATGAAACTTGTCATGCGATCAAATGACTCTGAATCATCCGATACCACGTGCATTGATTCTTTCGCCAAGCTGCTTGTCTTTTACAAGCAAAGGGACCTTCTATGTTTTTCCTGCGTGGGCATATGGCTTTCCTTGGATTTTAAAGATACCAATTTCACTTGTGGAAGTTGCTGTGTGGGTTCTTATCACCTACTATGGTATTGGACATGACAAAAAATTCAGAAGGTTCTTTAGGCAATACCTTTTCTCTTCTTCCGCCCCTTGTTTTCAGCGCCTCACCCTCCGCTACTACTCCGAGGTATTATTGGACATGACAAAAATATCAGGGGAAGGTTCTTTAGGCAATTACCTTGTGCAGTTACTGATTAACCAGATGACTTACTTCATTATTTTGAATAATCGGAGCCGCCGTTTGGATTCACATCTGGGGGAGCGGGCTGCGGGGGGGGGGGGATCGGGGGGAGGTGGAGCGGGCTTAAGTGGGGTTTGGGGGTGGGGGGGAGGAAGGGACATGATTCATTGCAATACGTTGGTTCTTTCTCGCTACTCCTTCTCTTTGAATTAATGTAGTTTTGTTGTTCTCTCAAGAATGAGATTAGGATGTGAAAAGAATGTGTGGACGTGGGGTTATGGGCATCGCCTCCATGTTTGGGCCAGAACGCAATTGTCATTAACGAGTTCCTGGGGCAATGATTGGCAACACATTTCTAGCAAACACCAAACCAACGAGCCTACTCTAGCAATTCAAGTTCTTTTAAAGGCTCCATGGTTTCTTTTTCCAGATGCCCCTACTTATATTGGAGATAGAAGAAAACGGAGAATGGTGATCGGCTTTGTCCTTGTTGTTCAACCTTTTTGTGTTTCAATTTGGCTGTCTTTTAACTACCTTAGCCCATCTGGCAAAGCCCCAGACAGTAAATCGGATGATTTAGCGAACTGAATCTATTGGAGAAGCCGGAAGGATAGTCAGGGTTTTGAGAGGAGAGGATAAGGGGAAGCAAATTTAAGAGCTATGTCGGCATAGCTGCTTCAGCAATGCTGGTGTTGTCGTTTTTAGCAGTTTTATCTATATGCTCAAATATATCAAAAAAGAAGAAAGTGAAAGAGGCAATGTGTCTGGAGGAACCCACATCATTGAATTAAGGTTGTATCGTCCCCCTTTTTTTGGGTTTGTGGGTTTTGATTAGTTATCTGAAACGCGGAAGAAAGAGCGGAACAATGGAATTATTGACCTCAGCCAAAACCTTCTAAATAACTGGTCCAGCTTGGGTGGGTCGGGTCGGTGGGTCTTTGTTGTGCTCAACACCTCTTACGGCGAAAATTTCACGGTTGAATTGAATGCAAGTGGAAGCGTGATGGCAAAATAAGTGAGAGAAGTGGAGATGGCCGGCAGCAGAGCGGATGGAGGGTTTTCCAAGGATCATAATGTTGCTGTTGACATTGTGTGTTGAAAAGAACAACAAAAAAAAAAAAACAAAAAAAAAAAAAAAAAGAGCCAAGAAAACCAAAAAAGAAAAAAAAGAAAAGAAGAGAAAGGAAGAAAGGTATGGACAGGTCTTAGGGGCATTGTTTTTTTTTTTTTGGAAGGAAAATTTCTCAAAAAGAATAGAAGTGAGTGGAGGGGCCCCTCTCTCCCTTCATTTTTCGTCGTTTGTCACCTTCGTGTTAGTGGGGTCGCTCGTAATTGCCTATCAAGAGGAGTGACGAAGTGATAGTAGTCAGTGAAATAGTGATCCCTGGAGCGACAGCGTGGTTAGGGAACATGGCCAACTCGGTTCACCGATTTTTATTCTTTTGGCCCTCCCGCTTCATCACATTGCAATTGCTTTTTTCTTTGCCCCCAAGAGCCCCCAAGAGTGCGGATAGGATGTGTGATTGTAACAAATAAAGAGTCAAAAAAGAAAAGAAAAAAAAAAGAAAAAAAAAAGAAAATAAAAAGAAAAAAAAAAAGAGGCAAGGGGACACGATGAGAGGAACTTATTGAGAGGAGTAGCAAGCACTAGTTAAGCGTTTGAGGAGGTTGATGAGAGAAGCACTAGGAGATAGCAAGCACTAAAGTGTGAGAGACTAAGACACTAACTAAAAAAAAAAAAAAAAAAAAATAGCGAAAAAAAGGAAAAAAAAAAAGAGAAAAGGAAGCACGAGGGCAGCGCGGAGGGAGGGGGGGAGGGCGACAAGGTGTTGGATTGGAGGTCGGGAGAGTGGAGGGAGTTAACAGGCGGAGGTAGTGATTGTTCACAACGGGGGCACTTTCTTCGAGGTGTTTTGGGCCAGCAGAGCCAAACAAAAAACAAAAGTAAGTCTAACAAATCATTTTTTTCCTATGAAATGGTGCTTTCTTGCTGATAGTGCTTTTTGTGTGTTTGCCTTTATTGATGAAAGTGGATGTTTGAGTGGAGCAGTAGCCTTTGAGGAAGTAAGTGGGGAGCATTAAAGCATTATTAGGAAAAAATTTGAGGGGGAACAAAAAAGCAAAAAGGAAAAAAAAGGGGGGAAAAAAAAGGGGGGGGGGGGGGGTTTTTCTCACAGAGATAGAGGAAAGCAGGGGGGTGGTATAGTTAGTGTTAGGTATGTTAGGTTTTAGTTTTTTTAGTAGTTGGTTTTTTAGGTAGTTCCGTTTTTTTTTTTAGGGGGCAGATTGTAGATTTAGATTGTGTTAGAGAGTGGAGAAGAATCCAAGTAAAAAAAAAGGGCCCGACCATGAGGAATGCCGCCGCCGAGACCCGATGAGTGACCGAACCGAACCCGCCGGACCGAAGCCGCCCGAATGAGGTTAGAAATCCGAATACATATCCGAATGAACCGAATGAGTGAATGAAATCCCGAATCCGAATTGAGTTATTTCCCCGAATAATGAGTCTTCTCATTGGAGGTTTTTCCCTCTCTGGTTTCCACCTCCAAACAGACGAGGAGGAGAAGGGAGGAGAGGAGAGAGAGAGGAGAGAGAGCTTCAAGAGGAGCCACTTGGTAGGGTTTCTTCATTTTTCTCCTGCATTGGCCCCTCCTTCCCCCTTTGACAACCGGTTGTTTTCTTTGTGTCAAAAGAAATCGAGAAGATGGACGAGAAGGAGAGGGGGAAGCCAACAAAAAATGAGAGATAATTTTAGAGAGCACTAGAGCCAGAGCAGCCATCTTGATCCCAAATATTAAGATTTGTACTTAATAGATTAATTTAGTTAAAAGAAAAATATATAAATTTGATTTATATGATTAGATAAAGGGTACTAGGAGTTGATTTGATGTATTTGATATGTTTTGATTTTAGAATAGGTTTGTTATGGGGATTTTTGTTTTTGCAAATGATCTTTTGGATCACACACGACATCTGGTATAGCAAGCCATAAGCTTGATCACATGAATGATTGAAGAGGAATTGCTGAATGCTGAGTTCTATCTTTATTAACTGAGAAAAGAAGGCTGTCAAATAAGGATATACAGTTGTCGTCCAGCGATTATGCCACTGTGTCGCCCTTTTACATATACCACCATTATGTTCTTTTTTTCCAGTTTCATTTGCATAATAAGGTAATGTATTGATTTATGGATGATAGTTTTCGGTCTAGTGCATCCACCACTATGTTGATTGCTCGTCTCTTTATCTACGCTTCTTCTTTTGATTTTCTTTTTACGATACTCCGTTCGCCTTTTCGTTTCTAAGACCCAAGCTCCAACTCTTTTAGACTAAGATAATATAATATCTATTCATTGGTAGTGAGAATCCTTTTGTTATTGGAGGGAAGTATTTGGATATAGCGGATACCACATTTTTTTCGAGGAAGTGTTGATGTATAGGTAAGAATCAGAGGGGGGAAGAAACAATTTGGGCGAGTGAAGGGTCCAGTATTCAAATTCACCCTCGGAAGATCAGCTTTCGCAATCGTCCGGCAATCGTCAATATGAATCTACTGGTCTAGATCTTGGCTCTCTTTCTCTTCCTTCTTCTTGCTTGCATTGGATTCCAACAAGTGGTCAACGGGAAATTTCACTTCTACTCTACAGTTTCTTCTGGGTATGTGTATTTAGTTATAGTTGAGGGAAGAAAGATCGCGATGAATATGCTTATTCCTTCTACGTAGGATTTGGATTTGTTTTGTCTTGGTTATGTGTTTCGTTAGGGAGGTTCGAGTCACGTTTTGAGGTTGGGAAATCTACAATTGTGAAGATATCCTTTTACTTAAAACCAGCGGGGGTGGTG
>JAGVVM010007960.1:0-21800 GCA_019149425.1 Psidium friedrichsthalianum | reverse complement strand
AGAAAGTCACGACTTGAAACTTTACTGCGTCTTTTGAATTCTTGGAGGTCACGTGGTGTCACGTACCAATTCTCTCGAGCAACGGATCAAGACTAGAGCCGTCAATATTGCCCCATGACCCGTTTTCTGACTCATATTTTTGTAAAAATGTGTTGTATATTGGGTTGTAAGTTTCAAAAGGGCCAAGTGAAATGATCCAAAAAATTAAAGTTGAATTAGATGGATAAAAAATGGGTCACATAATTGAACTCATTTTCGGTCCATCTAAAAAATTAAGTCATCAATTGGGTTGGACTTTGCTTGGGGTCAATGGTCCTCATGTATATTAGTATATATATATTTTTTTATTTTTAAAAGGTAAAAGACACAAAAGGAAAATAAAATTAAAAAAATATAAAACTATTTAAGAGGTGGAACGTCGCTCGCTGCCGCCTGCCTCCTTTTCGCTGCCGCCGTTTGCCGCCGCATGCCAAGGAAAAAAAGGAAAAGAAAATAGAAAATAATAATAATAATAATAAACATAAAAATACCTTTTAAAATTTAAAAAATTTAAATAAAATAAAATTTAAACAATGTAAAAAATTTCACTAAATTTTATTACATGATTTTTTTTAGCAATATCATTTTTTCTTATCAAATTATAGGAAATAGTATTCTACGATTTGATTAAATATAGAAAGTATTTAAGAAAAATGGGTTGGTTATGTGTTGGGTCGGTATGGATTATTAAATTTTTAATGCAAGAAAATAGGTGAAAACAGTTAAATAGTTCAATATGGATCAGACCATATCTTCCGTTCCAAACCCGATCTGACCCATCAATTTGACACTCTAGTCAATACCAATGATTTCCTCCAAACGTCTCTCCTCTAGCAGGTTTGGTTACACCATCACTTAAACATCAACAACACAACAAAATTATCTTCTGTTTGGGAATTTTCTTTCTTCAGGTTTGCCGGATCTTGTTTCAACATCTTTAAGTTCTGCTTTGGAGCTTTGACTTCAACGCCTGTTGAACAACCATCATCGACTGAAATTGGTTCTTGTTCGACATTGCCTCTGGCGAAAACTTCTGGACACACTCCTTGGCACTGAGTTTCCTTTTGTGATTTTAGCTTCTGCAGGGGAAGTTGAGGATAGCATAGATAAAGAGAATCAAAAGGGAAACTTCCAAAGTCAAGACAAGCAAGCAAACATGATGGATGGATGTGATGCTATCAGATGAACGCTTCCAAGGAACACTTCCAGTGATCAAACATGATGGACACACAAAACCGTTTGATCCTCTTCATCATTCTTATTCTCAACAGATCAGTCATGTCAGTGGTTTTCTGATTAGTTGTGGAGGCCCAACGATAGGTGGGGGAGGAAGAAGGAAAAAGAAAAGAGAAAGAGAAATATAAACTCGAAAAATTTATAAATTATTATTATTAAATTGTCCACGTTAGATTGGCTGTGTTATGTAGGACGGCGGCATCTAAGTTAGTGTTTTTTTTTTGCTGAAATTATGTAGTGAAATCAATTGGCAAAAGTGAAAATGTTTAGGACTCAATTGATAAATTAAAAAGATTTAGGACCAAATGGCAAAAAATTTCATAGTGTTTAAGAATTTGGATAGTTTTCCTAACTTATTCCCAAGTTTCCCTTACTTGCTGAGTCACTCTCGTCTGTTTTAAGAGAAAACAATTTAAGGAGAAAAATTGTTACGAATTGAACACTGATTGGGTTAGGAACGGGTTGGGTGTAGGTCATGTGTGAGTAGCTAAAATTATATCGTATAAATGGGTCAATATGGATTAAAGGATCAATTTGATTCAAACTAATGTCGACCTGATCCAAACCTGACCGATCTCACCTTCATTATTCCATTTTCACTTCTTAAGATTATAGCTTCCTTTCTTCTCGCTTGTTGAGTTCCAACTTTTGCATAACCTGATTTGCAACTTTGTATTATACGTGTAGTTGCAATATACGTGTGATGGTTTTTTTTCTTGGTGGCGGAGAGAATAGCTCTCTCAGAATTCATTTTCCTCTAGTTTTACTCGAGAGATCGAATGCAGAATCAATTATTGCTTAATCACAGCTTGTGTTTACAACGTGAATCACGAGAAAGCACTCTCTCGATCCAGCAGGTCCCAATCTATCCTTTGAATGAAGAGCTTCTTTTGCGGAATGTCATACCCGATATTATGGTACTGTTGTGCCAACACTCCAATTAGAGACAAACCTGAAGTCTGAGATCCGATTGAACCACTGTCATGCAAAACATGTTTGGCTTTACTTGGAAGAACATGTTGTCGATGTCGAGGACTAGTTCGGCCCCGTCCTCGAAATGGAACGTCACGACTGGAAACTGTTGTAGATCCTTTTGCATCGTCCCCACATAGCAGAAGAACTCCACATCATGCCCGTATTTCGCCCGACGCAGGCGGGGGTCCAGCAGTCTTCCAACTTCATTCTGCAGTGGGACATACCCATCTCCCTTCAGCCATGTCAGTCCTGATCCCGAGTCTAAGACACTCCGCCATGTCCGGAAGGCGTTCGTTTGAATGCTTCGGGATCGATCTTTAGCCTTGTCTCTCCGACGCTTATGCCTTGGAGGTTCATGTAGTAGTGACCCCTATACATGTCGAGGGCTGTGGAATTGCCTTCGAGCACCGAATCATCCCGAGGACCAGTTGATTATATTGATACTGCGGTTCATGTATGTCGCCTAGGCAGATGGAAAATTTCGAACCCACCTGTTGAATGAGAGATAAGTAAGGATGGTAACCCAACCCTAATATGCCGGTTAGTTGCCCATCGATGCCGCCACTATTCTCATGACCGCACCCGACTGCTGCAATTGGTATTACCATTGTTCCCTCGTCAGATGTCTCAAAAGTCACGTTTTCAGATGCAAGGTTACCGCGCGTGCCGGATCCATCAACGTATGTATAATTATAAGTACAGTATTCTTTATCTCTGTCACACTGTCCTGTCGAAAGCACACATGTGTTGGAGTTGCAACGGATATTGGAATACGATGAGGATTTGGCAGGATCATAGACAGGAAGAGATTGTTTGAAGCAGGAGATGCAGGGTTGGCACTGAAACCAGAAGAGGTCGCTTCCGGTGTCGATAAGTAAGAGTTGTGGCGCCGGTGGCGTGCCGATGGGTATTTTCACGAGGAACCCGACTCCTCTATTATCTGCAATAAGACTGGCACGGAAGGCGTAGTCATTCGGAGCAGCAACTCGCTTGCTCAGGGAGCGAATGCGCGCGATTGAACCATCGATGGCACATTCAACTAAATCGTAGGCAGTGGCGTTTGGATTGTAATATGGAGAGTGGATAGAAGCAGGGTGGATGAGTGTCACGGCGAATGGCTTAGGTTTCATGGGGTTGGTCTTGGAGGCGCCATTAGCTAAGGACGACGATGAGATGACATCTATTAAACATACCAGAAGGAAGACAGCACAGGGCAAGGTCAGTTTAAGAGCCATTTGGGAGATTCCTCCTCTCTTAAACGAGGTTGAAATGGTATTAACGGAGCAGGCTTGCTTTATATTCGTGTGCTTAATGGAGTTGCAATCAATGCATGTGTCTTTTTGCGGCAAATTGTTGTTCGGAAAAAGAGGAACCTAGCATTATTCCTATTTTTCTTCTTGATATTCATTGCACTGGCATTAACTAAGTCGCCCATCCAAGTAAGAACCGGATTACCCAAAAAAAAAAAAAAAAAAAAATTCTAAACCTACTATTTAGATGCCAATTTAGTTTTTAAAACTTTTAATTTGACCAATTTAGTCCTAACGCTTTTGACAATTTGCTAATGTAGCCCTTCCGGCTAATTTTGGCAAGAAATTGCTAACCTAAATGTCTGCCGTTCTATGAGTGTCTACGTGGCACAACCGGTGTTGATGTGAAAGATTTTTGCAATTTATAAAAAAAGTTTCTATTTTTTTTCTTTTTCTCTTTTCTTTCCCTTTTTTTTTTTTTCGTTTTCTATTTCTCTTCATCAGTTACCGGGGCCTCAGCGATAGCTGGCGGCAAACTACAGGACCATGGCACACCGCTGAAGATTATCCATGTCATTAATTAATACGCAACCTTAGTTTAATCTAAGGTAGATAGAATCCTTAGGACTATTCAATTCAATGAAGAAGGATGAAGAAAACAGCGAACTACACTCTTGCCAACTAGTAACTCCACGCCCTCTAAATGACATGGCACACAGCTGAAGCTTATCCATGTCATTTAATATGCTACCTTAGTTTAATCTAATTGCCTCTACCGTTACTTAGAAGAAACAAGGGAAAAGTGCCGAAAAAATTCTAAATCTATTGCCTTGGTATTATTCAGTCATAAACCCTTCAATTGTGTCCCTTTAATCTTAAACATTTTGTATTTGTGCTAATTGAGTCCATTCGACTAATTTTAGCTGGAAATCACTGACGTGGACTCCGATCGTTTTACTAATATGGCCGGCGTTGAAGTGGATATTTTTCATATTTTTTATTTTTAATATTTTTTTGTTTTTTTTCCTTTTCTTTGCTTTACTTTTTTTTTAATTGAGGGCCGATGTCATTGCCTGGGGTCGGCGGCGACCCTCATCGGCACTGGATGAAGGGGTTGCGGCCCTCGCCGGCTCTAGACGAGGGCCATGATGCTCTCGCCAAATCTGGGCCAGGCGAGGGTAGCCAACCCTCATTAAAAAATAAAAAATAAAAAATAAAAAAGTAGTTTATAAAATAAAAAACATTAAAAAAACTCCACGTTAGGGCAGGTCGTGCCATGTAGGAAGATTGGTATCCACATTATCGATTTTTGGCAAAATTCGTTGGATGGATTCAATGTGTACAAATGCAAATATTTAGGACTAAATTGATATAATTAAAGGTTTAGAGCTGAATTAGCACAAATGCAATATGTTTATAACTTTTTAAAAATTTTCCTGAAGAAACAATAAGCGCCTTTTGGTAAAGATTATGATCCAAAAAAGTAATTTTGATTGGAATCATATTTTCTGATTCTGTTCCCTAGATAATTTTTAGAGAATTAGAACGCATTTAGTAGCTGCACAAAATTTATATTCTGATAATAACCAGATGGTGAGAATTTTTTTAAAAATTTTCATCTTTTTTTTTAAAATTTAAATTTTTTTTTTATTTTTTTTTAATTTTTTTTAAATTTTTAAAATTTTTAAATTTTTAATTTTTAAATTGTTTTTTTCCCCCTTTTTAAAATTTTTAAAAATTTTCCTTTTTTTAAAAATTTTTAGTTCCTCCTTTTTAAAATTTTTGGTTAAATTTTAAAGCTTATTTTAAATTTAATTTTAAAAAGAGTATTTAAAAAATTAGTTGTTAGTAAATTTTTAAATCTAATTTTTTTAAGTTCAAAAGTCCACATGACTTAATCTTTTTAAAAGAAATGATATTTGTTCTTTTTGTGATTATCCAAAGTGAATTCTTTTTTCAAAATTAATTTTTTTATTCTTGTTTTTGCTCCAAAACTGTTCATGAGAAGAGAATTAGAATTAAAATTATTTATATTACCAAACATGTTTCTCATTTTTTTTTGGAAATAGAAGAAAAAAAAATTAGAATCGTTACCAAACAGACCCTAAATGTCCTACATATCAATGATAAGAAGACGCATCATAGAGTTACATAACAGTGAATTTCATAGTATTATCGACAATACTTTTCCTAACTTGATTGATGGAGTCTATTCTTGACGACCCACAAGCTGACATATTGTTTCCACGTAATGAATTGAATCAATCACGACAGACTTCTACAAGCCATGATGTGCCAATAACTCTCGGGTCAAGCATGAATGAAAACGTGAATTCCTCGAATGACACTGATTTAATCATGTGAAGTTTTATACCGAACGATATTACTATTGAACTCTCTTGCTTTTACAGACAAACATTCTGCCATCACTTAGGCATTCATAGAAGCTGAGTCGTTCTTTCGTCAAATTGGTTCCCCTATTCATCATGACGCCTTCATCCGTCTGGATTCCACATTCGATTTGAGTTGAGATTGAATAGATTTGAGCAAGATCTCAATAATCTTAGTTAGGGTTCTTCAGCGGGTTAGCGTTCGATGATTTAGGCAAGAAAGGAGAGAAGCGACAATGTAGAACAACTAGGTTTTTTTTTTTTTAATTGATGAGAACAACACCGATTTGATCTTTGATATCAACGTCAATGCCGTCGGCCGCCCGATCAGCCATGTAGGATGGACGGTGTTGACTGAGTATCCATGTAAGCATTTTCTGGGGTAAATACACCGAATGGACACAATTGACAAATTGTCAAAAAAGTTTAGGACTCGATTGGCAAATTAAAGCTTTAGGACTGAATCAGCAAAAATTCAATAAGTTTAAGACATTTTGGATAATTTTCCCAATTCGAAAGCGACTGTGCTAAGTGATCGTACTTGTTGTCTTGTGTCAATATTTTATGCACGTACCAACTCATGGTATGGCATATGAGATTTAATAACTCTCCAGTCAGGTCCACTTCCCATTTAAATTGAAGGGCTTTTGTTATTGTTGCTCTCGGGAATTTTGTCGACAATCTTTAGGGTTCCTTTACTGCTGTCTTCTATTCTTATGTCTTCCATTGTGGCTAAGATCCAAAATAAAACCCAATGAAACACTATCTTCGATTGGTTGTTTCCATCCAAGGAGGATGAGCCAATCATATCAATTTCCTATCTTCTAATTAAATCTTAAGATCTGTTAGTATGCTCTTGGTCTCTTGTTAATCATGTTTTCTGGTGTATGTGGCTCTCGTAGTTTACTTCCTGAGGAAGGTGACAGTGTGTGAAATATACCAAGAGTTGAAATTTTGCATGGTTTAAAAAAAAAGGAAAAAGAAGAAGCCACGATTCAAATTTAAAGACCATTTTACAAACCTTGCTGAAAAAACAATTATTCTCAGTTGCATGAACATCAATATCATCATCCCTTGTATTTGCTGCTGATTAACCTAATGTTGTCATGCGTTGGCACGAATTTTTGCTGCGTGTTCATGTCATTACAAAGACAAGTCCTGTTCTTGCAAGCAACCTGACTGAGGTCATTACTTGCAGTAAATCCGGTGCAATGTCTTTGAACAACACAAATTACGCCGAGACAAATGTGCAGGGTCTCAGTCAATTAAAAAGTTATGCCGATCGGGCAAAAACAGTTGATACTCCAACAATCTAACCTCTATGAGATGAAAATTTTCCTTACCGCTGGAGAAAAGTCACAGAAATAGCATATCCGACCCTCAAACTCTTTTCCATGCCATTGACGTAATTTGGAGATAAGTCACAAAAGCAACGGCAATATAAAAGAACTTCTGCTCTGTAATATGGACTGCTGAAGCCAAAGATGTCAAAAGAGCATAAATATGCAAAATCTTTATGCTATATAATACTCTTGTCACCAAAAATTTTCATTTTTCACTGATCTAAGTTTCACATATAACAAACTTAAGAAAAATACACCCTACAAGATTCGTAGACAAGCAATGTACACAGGGAGAACCAGCAGCCAGAAATAATTTACAAATGCATATTCTGTGTGTAATCAAATAACAAGTTACAGTGAGTCCCAGGCCTCAAACAAACAAACAAAAAATTGTAGCCTAAAGGCTCAAAACACTATGCAGCTGAACTCATTTGTTGGACAAATCCGAAGAAACAAAGGCAAGGATAATTTTTTCACCTGATGGCACTCACATTACATGGATTAATTTGCCATGCTGAGCAGGGAAACAAGAGATTCGTCAAATCACGAGTTGAACTTCACTGCGTCTTTTGAATACTTGGAGGTCATGGTGAGTCACGTATCAATTCTCTCGAGTAGTGGGTCAATACTGTTGATTTCCTCCAAATGTCTCTCCCCTAAGCATGTCTGGTTACCCCTTCACTTAAAATAGTCCTGCCGAAGAATTGTTATGAAACTGGGGGACGAGCCGTCTTCATCCTTCTGCTTCCAAACTTCGCCATTTCCTTGTATGTACCAAGATACTTTTGGAGATAATGGCGTGTATAAATCTGCAAGGCATTGAAGTTATCAAAAAACTGCCGTGTTAAGCCAATTCAGGCCAGTAGGGCACAAGGATTTCAAATCATCAGACAGCTCGATAAACGATGTTCCATCACCAAGAAAAGGAAATCTAGAAAGAGGCACATTTCTAAAAGAGATGAAAGAATCTATTCATCCGAAAACTGCTGTATATTTCACACTGCACACTCTCCAAAAAAAGTATATTTATGGTTATCTTCTCAAATAGAAGAAGGCATAGGTAAACCAACCCAAGTTTCCCATTCTTGCCATAAGTCAGATCTGCATGTTTATAAATGAGAGAGTGGAGCCCATCAACTTCTTATTCTAATGGAGGAAAGAAGGTTCTGTCCCGTAGAGTTTCTTGCTTGTCTCCCCAAGAGTTATGGAATATGACCTCACATTCTCAATAAAATTGCTTTTTCTTTATTACATGATCAATTACACTCCCCATCCACCTTTACAGTCAAGTATATATCACAGGATATGGAGAGCAAGATATGCAAGACATAATGGCCTTACAGAGTAAAATGAAGTGTTTCGCTTCATCTGATGAAGTGTAAGCGAGAAAAAAAGTACATCATATGAAGGAAAAGATCAATTGATCATACTCCAAAATATCCATTCATAAAATAACAACAACACCAAAGCCTTCTCCCACAATTTAAGATACTCAAAATCGATAAGGTTTGTTGGGTTTATTACTTATTATTCGATAGTGTTAGCAAGTTGACGTTATTTATGTAATTGTACGAGGCTTAACCCCAAGCCTATAAATACTTCTTTTGATAATTCTCTCTTTTACCAATAACATGGTACTGGAGCACAACCTTCCTACGTGAGAGAAGACATACGACCATGCTGCCGCCTCCGCTAGGGTCCCTTCCCTTGCTGCGACGACTACACCGCCATTGCTAGGGTTTCTTCCGTTGCTGCAATCACCGGCAACCGCGCCACAACGTCCAAGTGATTTCTTTGGTCTCCACCACCATTCCTTGAGTTTGTTTCTTCAAGGTGTGTTTTAATTGGTGTTGAGTTGTTTGTGGTGATGTGATAATTTGATCACAAGTTGTGCTGGTTTGAGTGAGATTCGTGTATGTTCGTGGTGTTTTTTTGTCTTGTGATTCTTGACTAGTCGACTATATTCTTCAAGTAGTCGACTAACAGCAAGTCTGAAAAGCAAAAGTTTTTTTGAATCTCACCCTATAGTGCTCTCAGTGGTGCTGTAGTAGCTTGTGGTATTTTATTCTTGGTTTGTGTGATACTGTGTCTTCCCTGGTGGTAACAAGAAACAGTTGTTTCTCGATTTAGTGCAAAGGCCGAGTGTTGTGCTATGGCAAATGTTACGGGTGAACTTCAATGGGTTCAATTTGTTGGCTGAGATTGGACTACCTATGACTGGATCATCTACTCACCATTGAGATAATCAATCCGCTATTCCCATTGCTAGCAATCCAGTGTTTCATGAGCGAACGAAGCATATAGAGGTGGATTGTCATTTTTTTTTAAAAAGGTGAATTGTGGTGATATACGGTTATTGCACACACGTTCTGAGGAGCAGCTAGCGGACATTTTCACAAAACCTCTCCGATGTGGAATTGTTTCCTACATTTGTCACAAGTTAGCGTTTTCATGTGTACGCTCCTACATGTGTTGGGTTTATTACTTATTTTCTATAGTGTTAGCAAGTTGGGGTTATTTATGTAATTGTACAAGGCTTAATCCTAAGCCTATAAATACTTTTTTGATCTCAATAATAATAATTCCCAACAACAACAAGGTTTAACAAACCTTTTACTATGGGAAGCATATTATAAACCAATACAGCCTGAAAAACAAAAATTGAAAAAGATTGATACTTGGAGGTTACACACTGTGTATGTGGAATTCTGGAAACTACTGCTTGCAATAAAAGATAGCAGAATCAGTAGGAAGCATTAGTCACACACAGGAGGACAGGAGTACTCTTGCACTGACTAGAACAAGCCCCAACCAGAGCAATTTTTTATTTTTATTTTTGGTTTAAACTAACAGCGCCAGCCAAGTGAAAGGGTTGTACAAGCAGGCAGATACGTGGTCAGCCCCTTACCCGTTTGGAGAAGGTATACCCCCAGCACCAATGATTGAGTCTACTTGTCATCAATATCAATAATTATTAAAACTATTTCAGCAAAATCTAGAAACCAAACCTAGCTCAATTTTGAGAAGGGATTTCATACTTGAACACGAGACAAGCCTAATTTCTAAGATAATAAACCAGGTTGCATTGGATCCACAAATATTTGCAAATCCAGCTACCCAGTTGACCAAAGCATGGTCTGCATAATTAAATCATTCCTACTGTGATCAGGTCCACCTCCCAGCTTAAAAGCCAAAATATGTGAAGACTCACATCAATTTACTTTATAGCATTCTAGACACCAAAAAAAGTTGGATCTTTGATAGTATCCTGAGTTTACCCGAGGTTTACAAGCCTAGCATATGCCGAAGTCAGGTTTTATAGACCCCTATAAAGAGAAACAGTCTAATCTGAGGTACATCGGAGGTTGTTCCAGGTCTTAGAGGCAAATGTCACAATATCTCACAAGTAGTATTCAAGCTGAAGATCTTGGTGGAACCTCGCAGGTGAGCTCATTGACTTTTCAAGACAAACCCATGACCGGGAGCTGAAGACATTGCTGTCGTTTTTTATTTGCTGTATGACTCAAGCATTGCTACTAAATTTGATGATCTGTTGTTTTGAAATGATGTCTAAGATGGAAAATTTTCTGTCGGATCATTCTGTTGGATGATGGTGAAGGTTTATGATGGTACTAGACATGACTATTTTTTTCTTGGAAAGCTATCTGGAGCCTTTTTTTGGTTAAGAAGCTTGTCCGGAATGTATTCACTTTCGATAATCTGAAAAGAGAGGTACAGTATTGGACAGGAGGTGCTTCCTTTGCCAAAAGAACAGGAAGAAACTGATACTTCTCTCCCTCTACATTGTCTGTGGATGAAAAACTTTTGGCTTCCTCTTAAGTTTCCACATGGTTAAGTGGGGTTATAGTGGGGTCCATAAAGCAGTGGGCCTCGCATGGTATTCAAATCCCTCACAGCATAAAATGGTTTTCTTAAGTTCCTCTTCCTGCTTTTTGGTTGGTGACAAAGAATGTAATAACAAAGCTTTTGAAGGGAGAAGAGTCTTCTATTGAAGAATTGATTGGGAATTGGTGCAACATTTTACACTTCTGGTACATCAATATACTATTGGATGCAGATGCTTTCATTGATATTGGGGCTCTTATCTTGTAAATGAACTCTCTTTTGGCATTGAGTTATTTCTATTAATGAGTTGGCACTCCCTTGGTGCCCTTAGTGAACTGTTATCATAAAGAGTATACGTATATGTGGCCTACTAAGAATCTGCACTGAGAAGTGATGAGATTGAACATAATTGAATAATTTGAATCCTATTGGTCTTCCATTATGGGGAGATCTTTGGGGTTCTCAACTTTAAGGGCATCTAATAAATAGCTACAAGGATCTCTAGTACACACCCAAGGTTATTGAAAATATCAATAGAACATTCTCTATTCTAATTCCCAGGATATGCATAAACTTTTAAATTTGAGAATGGGGTTGAAAATGGACACTTTTTTGGACTATGTAAAATTAATCCATGGTAGAGAGAGTACTCTGCTTAAGTAGTTCAGGGCTTTGTTATGTGTGAAGAGCTCAATTTTTTAGGGGAATAACACAAAGCTGGTAACAAGGGCTGTAATGATATTAAATCCAGAAATCTTCTCATCCCAAAGTTGTCTATCTTCTCAAGAATTGGCCAAGAAGGACCAGTTGAAAGCAAAATCAAGGACTACTTAAGAATACAACAATGCCATAACACTCTTTCAAATATCCACAACCGAAGACACAACCAGATTTGCAGATTGGTGATGGATGATGAAATTCTTGACCTCCAGCTGATATTAGAAGTGGAGTGACATATTTTTTAGAAGAGCTTTCAGAGAATCTTCTCAAACGTCTTTGCTGGAGGCTGTTGATTTCTCATGCTAACAGGGCAGAGTGTAAGCTTCAGAGTCTACTTCTAGTCAGTTCAAGAAGTGGAGGACGATGCAGTATAAATTGCAGCAAGAATGCTTTCTCCAGGCTTCCCAGAAGACTTTAGGACAAAATTTTATCAAATCTCTTCAAGAGGTTCAGAATCTGGAAAAATTTTAGAAAGCCTAGGTACTGTTGGAGAAGAAGATACTAAAGAAGTCTCATAGAGGGCTTGATTAAGTTGTGATCCACAGTTTCCTCCAATCGATCGAAGACTGTTCTCATCTAGCCAACTTGGTGAGGGTGCCAATGTTCAACAAGATAGTGGAAAAATTGCAGTGGAGAATCGAAATTATATAAGCTGGAAATCTACGCACAAGCCCTTCCGGGCTGGAGCATTGGAATTAATGACATTTTTTTGTCCTATCGAGCTCTTCTCTGAAAGTGGTCATGGAGATTTCCCACGGTGAATACATAATTTGCAGTGGAGGGTCATTTTCACTAGAAGGGGTGAAAAGCTTTTGAAGAATTAAGTAAGCACTGTACATAACAAATGAGCAAAACAAATAAGTCACTCAAGTGCTTCAATTAGATTGTGCAAGGCCCGTAAATTCAGGATATGAGGTCCACATGCCCTTTATCCTGCAAGTAGCATACTCTAAGACCTATGTCCAAATAATATGGTAAAGAAATAGATAACATGATATCTGGACTCTCTTTTCTGCTTGAATTTTTTTTTTTTTGCTAGAAATGAATAACATACTCTTTATTCTCCAAAATGGCGTCAAATGATTTTTTCTCCCCCTTCTTTTGTGTTCTTTCGCTTTCACTTTATTACCGCGTCTGTTTCTTTCACCAATTTAAAACAAATTCCACTAATGAGCGACACCCCTGTTTTCATGGCTGAGAGAGAGAGAGAGAGAGAGAGAAGTCCGTGCAGTTTTGTGTGGCCTTTTTGCTAGCTTAAATATTTTATTGGCATGTATAGCTCTCTACTGAATGTGCTTTTTTATCTCCATCTCAGTTATTAGAAAACTATTAAAATACATCTCGTGTGAAAATTAAGTTTGATCTTTGCTTAATCATGACAGTTTTGCCAAGAAGCCCCGCATATACCATGCAAAGCGAATGAGAAATAGTCCAACATATCGCGATGATATGAGTAATGTATATCTTTCATGAGGTTCCAATTAACATATTTGAAATGTATACCTGTAAGTATGGGAGGATCGGGGTCTCTTGTACTATGCAATACAGCCGTCCCCGATAACACGGTGATGAACCCGCAAAGCTCTGATGCTACGCTGCTCGCACTTTGACCAGAATAATCCTTCGCATTTCATGCATCTAAATTAGAAATCATTTCCTATCTCTTCCCTTTACCAATTAAAGAATCTAAGGAAAAAAAATCACGGAGTTGTCCAATTTCTATACCTTAAACATTATTGCACTGGCTAAGATTGTAAAAGCTGTGAACATGGCGTAATAAATCGGCGAAACGACAGTTGTGTTGAAAGTATCCAATGCCTGCAGCGATGCCAAGCAATTAGGTAAGATTTTAGAGTACAATGACGATCATATTTTTTAAACAAAATTGTCTATTTGGTAAAAAAGTTCCTTAATTACCCCGGAAACTTGCTGATTTCAGCAACACAGTCTAGACAATCTTCTGCTGGTTCTTACAATTTTCATTTCTCGGGTATTTTATTAAGGACATTTAGCAGGGTTGATAAAAAGAAAAAGAAAGAGAAAATACAAACCTGAACAACAATTTTAAGCACAAATGTCTAGTTAATTACACAGGTAAGGCAGAGACTATTTCTTGTCCTATATCAGGATAGTGTGTGCGCACACAGTCATATATACATTCAAGAAGAAAACCGGGCTATAGATACAGGGCATGGAAAGGGAAAGGGAAATGTAAGCAGGCAAGAACATTGGGAAAAGGCTACAAACAATCAATGACAACAAACATTCGATAGGATTGATAAAGAAGAATATCAGAGCAATGTGTAATATTCCTCAAAATCCCTACTTGAGGGCTTAGTTATAGAGTTTGACCCCCCCCCCAAAAAAAAAAACCTTAGTTATAGAGAAGCAACTACATTTTGCATCATGTCCTCACTAGGTGTTTTGCAAATTAGGTAGAGGTCCATAATCAATGGAAACAACTCTAACACAATTTGTGCCATTCTATGTATAAATATTCCAGTAAACACAACCAGAAATTGGCCAAGCAGAGTTTTAACCTGAAATGCTCTACAGGCATAAGCATGCAAACATGAAAACTACATCAGAAAAACCAATATGGAGAGCTGAGAGTGCATAACAATCGACATGAAGAAAGCTATAACCACCATTAGATAGGTAAACAGGATAAAAGAGCTCAAGAACACTATGATTAGTCTTCTCCCACCCCAACAGAGAGGAAAATTAAATGTATTCAAACTAGAGTTCCTAAACCACAGAAAAGCTTCAAGATAAGAAGAATGGAGAAGCCTTCTGACACTTCCGCACCAATAAACTTTATCGAAGTTATAACCATACAAAAAGTTCATACCATGTTTAGATAGTTCAACTGAGTGATAATACAAGTCACTGCAACCATCGCAAAAATCCAAGTCTGAAAGTACACGGCCTGATTTGAGCCCTCTAAAGTGAGTTCGATTGCAATGCCGATCGCTTTTATACTCATAACCTGAAAGATACCAGGTCTGGATCACTTTAGGAGTTTGTGAAAGTGTTGGGAACTGAAAGATCTAATATGCATCGATCAAGAATAACTGAGCCCTCAATTACTACTCAGAAAATTGAGCTAAAGAGGCAACTTCGTTACCGTTAATGATCCAATAGTAGAGCAAATTCCTACGTAAACCAAGATGTTTGTCTGACCATACCGAGGAGCGCAATATAGAATCAGTACCAATGCTACCGCAACTACTGACGCTGTATACAAAAGGAAAGCTGAAAGCATCAACAAAATCAACTTAATCAGTTAAATGAAACAGGATGGGAAATAGAAGCTGTTAGCATCTAGCACTAGAATGAATTTTGCAATATTCTAGTGACAAACCTGGTTGAATTGCTAACTCCCATATTTCTTCCACGGAAGTGACAGACATTTCTTCAGGTGCATGAAGCACAATTATTGTAGAACCCACAATACAAAGAAGACAACCCAACATCCCCATTCTTTGTAGCTTCTCATTCAACAAGAAATGCGCTAAAACAGCACTGCCCAACATTATTCAGATGTAAACCAAACTCGGTTAAGAAAGTCAACGCATTACAAACAAATAAAAATGCATGGACAAGCGCCAAACAGTAGAAGCATACAGGAACACAAAATGTACCTAACAATGATACTCAAAGCGCCTAGTGGAGTCACGAGCACAGCAGGGGCATATATGTATGCTACAAAATTTGCTATTTCTCCCACAACCACTGCCAAATATCAAAATAACAGTTAAGCAGACACACAACTTCGTCATAGTATAGAAAAATTTAAAGGACATCATTCATAAAGAGATTCCCATTTTCTTCCATCAGACAATTTGGGAAGGGCGAATCAAATTGATTCCAGAATCAAGGTAAAAGCATAAAGAAAAACTGTCCTAACAAGAACAAAAAGACTTGCAATGTAGCAGAAGCAGAGTAATTAGTGGCTTACTAGTGATCATGCCAATCCACCACAGTGGCTCCAACAAGTAACCGTAGCCTCCAACACCTTCAATCAATTTGCAGGTACATTGAGTCACCCAATCAGCCCCAACATGAAAATTCACCACGATGAAACCGACAAATATCAGAAAAGAGAAGGCATACTCGCACTAGGCCCATTGACGCCGGCTCGGCGAAGGCCCTTCTTCTTGATGATAAAGCTGGAGCCGATGAAGGCACTGGACACCAGTGCCAGTATGAACCCTATCAAATTGCTCGAGTACATCTAATCTATTCACACGAAATTGGATCCGCACATACATGTGTGTCTCTTCCTCTTGCTCTTGAATTCAGTCCCCGAGTAGAATGATCATGGTGCTCAAGGGAAGCTCAGAGAAATATGATGGGGGTACCACTCAGCCGTGTGGAATGAGCTAGACTTTGCTCTCAGAAGGAAACGCAGCAAAGGGTAAAGAATGAACACCACAACAGCAAAAGCTTCCAGTTCTCTTCTGGGTTTCTTTTGATTCTGAAAGAGATTGACAAAAGGAACAATCTTTTTACGATCGTTTCAGGTGGGTAGTCATCTTCTTCGCGGGGTTGATGTTTGATTAGATGAAAGGTGAAAGCATAAGAGAGGTGGGTCGTTACAGGACTCACCTGCCAGTCCACTTCGGAGGCGGGGTCCTTTTTTTCTGGCAAGCAAAACCGAAAACAAAAAAGGCAAGGTCTGGTCTCTCCGCTGTCTCCGTCTTCCTGTCCGAATTTTTTTTGCCAGTAAAAGGTCTCTTAAGTAAGATATATACGATTATTTATATATATACCAAAATTACCAATCACATATCAATCTTACACAAAATGAGAAGTTAATACATACACCAATTTTAATACTTGCTTATATCAAGTAGCAAGCTTAATAAGATCACTAACCACAGATTTTACAGGTTCCTTATTGTATGTAAATCATTTCGATGTACACAAAACTTATCAACAAGATATGAATGTCACAAGTAAATAAAAAGTTACTAATCACATTACATATTTTACTCTTCTATATGAACACTTAACGAAAATTTCGAATTAAATTAAAATCACTAATCATATAGGGATATTACTAGTAAAAGAAAAGTCAATAACCAATCACTTTTGATTTGTTACTTTCGTATATTAAAACGCTACAAAGCACATTCAAAACTATTTCAACAAGAAATTTACATCTACGACTATTAAAGTAACTTCACTTTTGTAATTTTCTAGACATTATTTAGCGGTTTCTTAACTTAAAAGTGATGTAAATTCTCCGAAATTGGTAAAAGAGAATGATGGGCCCCTAGTGTTTGGCGTAGCTTGTTGGCGCTTTTGGAAATGGAGAAACAAAAGACTATTTCAAACGGGCTTCCCTCTTCGAGGCACTCCTATGAACTTGACCTTGGGATATGTCAAGGATATTCTTTTGGCTCGTATGGCAGAAAACTTGGAGGAATAAAGAGAGATAGATGTGTGTTGATATGCACTCCTCCGGTTGGGTCATTCTCAACATCGACAGGTCCTCGAAAGGCAACTCGTCCGGCTTCAGTAGGTGGACTTCGCCACAGTAAGGCAAGCAACTGGCTTGCTATTCACAGTTTGAATTACGCATCACCCTGCCTGGGCATCGCAAACAGTGCAACTACAAACTACAATGTTTTATTTCTTTTTACAAAACTTTTGGGTAGCACTGGCAATGCATATCTTTTTTTTGGGGGGGTGGGTTTGGGTGTGTTTGTTTTGTTTTTTTTTTTTTTGGGGGGGGGGGGGGGGGGCAACTGGCGATGCACATCTAATAGGCTCATTTATTGATCAATGCAGACAGCTGCATTAATGCATTAAGGGAACATTGGAAAGTACATTATCACGGTACACTTTTTCCTCCAAATGATTTGTGGGTTGAAAGTCTCAAACCATCTTATGGTACACCGGCGATTTGGCACGTTGAAGATTAGTTCAGCCTCCGAGAATGTGGTTTGCAGATGAGATAATCTTTCTGCTTCCTCCTTGATAAGGCATCTGAGAAAGTGAATTCTAATTACAGTTTTCCTCTCAAGTCTGGCGCAAGGTGCTGGACCGCTTCTTTATTAATAGGAACTCTGGTGATTGGCAATCTGAATTCACCTGGCTCTTTCAAATGGGGAATGACAAAGAATAGCAGAAAGTAATGTTCTAGTTTCTTCAGCCTGCCAACATGAAGTTTATCTGGAAGGCTAGCAATTATCTGCTTCACGGTCAAGCTGTTGCTTCTATGGAGGATGTTCTTAGATTGATCAATGTTTCAGTTAAACATCGACTTGAAGTCATTCTAATTTTGATAGGATATTCTTAGATGGATCAAACTTGAAATCTGTCCAGTTTAGTCGTCTGTTTGATGTGACGCATTAGATTTGTGGAGTTCGTGCTCGTTTGAGTGCAGCTTGTAATTGTTGTCCCTATCCTGTTGGGCTGCTTGTGGGAATATTCTACTCAGTGACCCTCTTGTTTTATGAAGTTAATGATGCAATGTATAAACTTACTCTTCTGAAAAAAGAATTTCAGTAATTTTACGCATTCTGCAAATTTAGATATGTTGTTGTGACATTGTCATGATAGATTGAAAGGGGCTTACAGCGATTATCATGCCCTTGCTAGCTCGTGCTTGGTGTATTTTTCAGGATTAATACTACAAAAAAGTCCCAATTGATACCTAAAAAATTATAGTAAACTATTTTTTACCATAAAAAATCTCAAATTGACATACCTGTGATAAATTTACCCAAAACTAATTTTTTTATCATAAAAAATCTCAAATTGGTACACCAGTAATAAATTTACTCCAAATCAATATATTTGTGATAAATGTGCCCTCTGTTAGTTTATCGTTGCATTTTACCATCAAATTATTGAGTTGAATGACACTTAACAGTTGACGGGTATACCAGTTGGGAGTTTTTACTCTCTGTTTGTTAATGATGCATTAGTATGAGATTTTTTGTGGTATTAACCATTTTAACGGGAGCTAACGAGGGTAAATTTATCAAATATGTACCAATTTAAGGTTTTTGATAATAAAAATAATTAGTTTATGATTAATTTGTCACAAGTATACCGATTTGGGGTTTTTAGTGGTCAAAAAAATAGTTAGAGGTAAATTTGTCACATGTATACCAATTTAGATTTTTTGTGGTAAAAAAATAGTTTAGAATAAATTTGTGATGGGTATACCAGTTTAGGATTTTTTGTGGTAAAAAATAGTTTGGAATAAATTTATCACAAATATATCAGTTCGAAATTTTTTGGGATTGTATGTCAAAATAGTTTGGGGAATAAATTTACACATGTATAAGTCAGGCCTCATATCGCAGGGGTCTGTCATTGTCTCTCATATAATGGGGGGGAAGGATCTAACAACATAAGATTATTTAGTACACTATGTACAAAGTGATATGGTGTGAAGAAGATCAGGGGTGGGAAGGTCAAAAAAATCAACCTATGTGACGAAACACACAAGTGGAGGAGCTTAAGTGATAGGGGGTGGTAAGGGAACAACAACCAGTGAAGAGTGTTTAGGGGGGTGGAAATGGCCTTAGTCACTATATGTGAAGTCTGTGGTTACATTATATAGATTCTCATGAGGGATTGTCAGTATGCCTGTCAGATATCTCAATTCGCACTTGGGGGTTAGGGGTTTAGGTGCTCAAAAACACGGAGAGGAGGACAACTAATTTCCTCTCTCCCCCCCTTCCCTCCTTTGTCTCTTGTCTTGTTTTTCTTTCTTTTTTTTTTCTCCTCCTCCTCCTTGTCCTTTCCCCTTCCCCCCCTCCACACCTCTCTGTTCCTTCCTCTCCCCACTACTCTCCTCTCCCTTCTCCTTGAACGTCTATCCCTCCATTTATCCTCTCTCCTTCCCCTCCCTTTTTTTTTTTTTTCTTCTTTTTTTTTTTTTTTTCGCGTCAATCGTCTCATAGCACCCCTGGTCCCGCCCTCAGCCCCCTGAGCTCGGGCATCCCCTCCTTCTTGTCTTTCTTCCATCTTCCTCGTGCTGTTGCCCATTCGCGCTGTCTTCCCTTTCCCCTTCTCACCTCTTCTCCTTTTTTGTGGGTTTGTTTTCTCTACATCCCCCCCCTCTGTCGTACCCCTTTCCCTAACACCTATTCGCTCTGCCGGGGATGTAATAAGTTGTCTACGACCCCCCTTCCTATCCTGGCCGTCTCTACTGGCCGCGTTCCTCCCCCTGGCCCGTACCTATGCCCTCCTAATAAATGCAAAAACGGAAAGATCAAACAGGCCCAGAATAGGTTGAAAACACTGACAAAGGGGGTTACGGGGGGGAAATCCAGTCGAGCATCGGGAGTGTAGACACATTAAATGAATATAGTATAATATAAAATATGTTATGCGGAGCAAACACACCGTTGCTCGAAGGGTAAGTGAAAAATTTAAGAGATAAAAATAATTATTAACAGACAAAAAAAATTTTTTTTTTTTTATATTTTTTATTTTTGTACGGGTTAATAAAAGCAAAAAAATAAAAGGCCAAGCAATAAAAAAAAAAAAAAGCGAAGGGGGGGGGGAAGATAAAATCAAAAAAAAAAGAAAAGAAAAAAAAGCCGACTTACATTGGGAAACCGCTTCGATGAAGGGAGGCGTCGTTGAGAGAGTCTAGAAGAGAGGGTGGAGGTCAGTTCTTCTGGTGGAGGGGGGTCGTTATTGGTTGAAAATGGTCGTAAAATAACTAACGTTATTGATGGAGAGAGAAAAGGAGATTAATTCCCCACGGACCCAGCAGGACATAGTGATCATTTATTTTTATTCAAAAACATAACCGCCTTGGCATGTATCCATGAGTGGGTGGTGGTTGCTACATGGGTGGTACACCCTCGTAAGTCCCATTGTCCTTCATCTCCCACTCGCCCATAATAAGGTAAATTATGTTTTTTCACTTAGCAATGAGATAATAACTTTCACTTGCCTATGTGGCGAAACATAACTAGCCCTTTTCTCAAATTCATATTGACAAATCACTTGTGGGGCGACTCAGCATATATTAAGATCTTGTTGCTATACATATCTGTTAGGAGTTAACTGGCTTCAACTTGACAGAATGATCACCAGTAGATTTTTGTATGCTGTATCCCTAATCGATAGTCGTCACATTTACATAATTATATATCCCTCTCTGATCATCTCTTTTAATAAGTAGGTATGGATGCGTTTAATAAAATAACAGGTTAAATAATTGTTATATAATAAAAAATTTTATATAATATAAATATTGTACAATAAATTATAAAATATAAAAGGGGTTGTAAATTATTTTATTATTTCATATACATATATTATATTCTTATATAATGAGGGGTAATATAATAATAATATAATTTTATTAAAAAAAAAAAAAAAATCTATATTTTAAAATAACTATAAATATATGGTAATAGTATAAGGTAGTAGATAGGATATAGGGGGGCTAATATATAATATTTTATTTATAAAATATTAAATAATATAATATTTAATATTAATAATATTTCAGAAATATATAAAAAAATTAAAAAACAAAAATATATTACTATATCTAAGTAAAATAATATATTTATAAATCTAAGTTAAAAAAAATAATATATATTAAATAATTTCATTATAAAATTGTTAAAATATAGTTATTAATAAAGGGGGTGGTAAAGTCTAAAATAAATTTAAAGATATTATATTAATAATTTTATTGATGTATTATATAAAAAGGTAAAAAATTATATACTAATATAATAAATATTATAAATTAATAATACTATTGTTATTAATTATCTAAACTATTATAACAGTATAGTCTTATATAATAAATGGTAGTTTATAGATAAAATTAATATAAATAAAAAGTATAAATATAATTTTAATAATTAACTTATAAAAAATTATTAATAAATTAGATACTAATATATTATATATAGCATAAAATAAAGAATAAAGGATAATTTGAAGTTATAATTGGGGGGTATATTAGAGAAATATTCAAGGGGATTAGTAAATAAATAATCTAA
>JAGVVM010007959.1:0-28695 GCA_019149425.1 Psidium friedrichsthalianum | reverse complement strand
GGTTGACCAAATGGTGGGACTGTCACCCAAAGCGTTGTTTGATTATGATAATTCTTTACTCTCCTCATTGTAGATTGGAAATGGAATTCTTGTAGAATACATTATAATTCTTACTGTTGATTAGAAGAAGCTGGGTTTGAAGACACGTTTAAGAAAAGTTAGAAGAAGTAATGTTGCGTACCAAGAAGAATTTGCTTTGCACTTTTAGCAGTGTTTGTTTGCTTTCTTTTTGCCTTTCAAAGGTTATTTTTTTCCAAGAGAAGAGTTGTTCAAAGGTTGTGTTTTTTTAAGTTGCCTCTAGTAGTTGTGCTCCTGCTTTCTCAATTGAGTAGTAGTAGTGCTTGTTGCTTAGAAGTTGCCTTTTTCCCTTTCATAAGTTTGGCCTTCTTAAAGTTACTGTTTCAGGAAATTTCAGCATTTTGATTCATGAAGGAAATTTGTTTTTTTCCTTATGCTTACTGAAAAATACTAGTTTTACCTTCTTAACAAACTTGTGATGGATTTGGGAAAACTGAGGGTTACGTATGCCAAATTGCGCGCAACTAAAAAAAAAGAAAAAATGTTTTATATTGTTTAATTTTAAAAAAACGCCCCCCCCCTTTCTTTCTTCCCCCTCATTTTCTTTTCCTGGTTGGAGGGTTTGATGAGGTTAATTTCTCAAGGTTTTCGCAGTTCAAATGTTCATGAGGAGATGCATCTCTTTTTCCCTTTGTCAACTTTTCAGATTTCATACCAAGTCAGTTGAGGTGTTGAACTTTGGTGTTAGGGATTGTTTTTTGCCCAGATATTACAGATATTATTTGTCAGCCTATTATGTGGTTTAGTAATGTTGCTCTTGCTTTATGGTCCTCTTGCAGTTGATGTCTTCCTCTGCGCAGTGGAGAAGGAATAGATAGGACAGATATTGCCTTTCTTTTCGAAGATGGGGTAGTTTTTAAAGAACGTCACTTTCGCTTTCTTGCATCTTTCCGGGAATTTCAGGATGGCTTATTATTCTCGCGCTGAAGAATTACCATTGAAGCAGAGAAATATGGAAATTATTCGTGTTGCTGCACCTCTGGCTGCGTCAAAATGTCGGAAGCTGATGCAATTGTGTTGTTGTTTTATCTTTGTCACTTAATTTGTTGATAGATTGTGTTTAGTTGTGATGAGGAATCTTATTTTCACAAAGAACAGCTTTTAAATTTGTAGCTAAACCGTTTTGCTTCCTTGTGTCCTCAGACAGAATTGATGATAAGACACCCAAAGTGGTACACTGCGAATCCCCCGTCCTCAATACCCTTTGGATCCCACAAAAACTTCAGATGGCAAAATGAAGTCAAGAACTATGGTGGATGGGAGTGTGGACCCTGGCATTCAGGGATGAGGAGTCTTGCAAGACTGCTTTTCGTCTAATGATTGTCGATGAGGGACAGATCTGCAAAGAGTAATGAGGTTAGAGAAGAGAGACTAAAACCTTTACTCGAACCTTGAAAATGCTTTAGGTTTTATCTGACATTCTTCGCACGAGACTTCCTCTTAAACTGAAAGTTTCCACCCAACAATTATTTTCTTGGGTGAGATTTATTAGGATTATTTCACCCTTTATATGGAGCCCTATTGTAGATACACCAAAATGTAGATTAGCTTCCTCTGGGTCATCTTTGTATATGGTGTTATGCCCGATTTCTATTTATGGGTCTTTTCCCTTTTCTTTAGCAGCTGCTGTCAAAGAGTGTGTATATTTGAGGGGTCAAAAGCTGTAAATCATTGTTCATGGGTCGAAAGCTGTTACAAAATCATTGTAATCTCAGGACAAAGTCATTAGTGAATTTTTCAGAGCATTTTGTTTTTTCCCCAAGATCCAAGAGTTCCTAGGTGTTCAGAACGTTTTGTCCCTGAACATATGGTATGTTCTTCCAAAATTTGCAGTAATTTTGCAGTACTTTCTGGATTTAAGGAACCGGACAAAGTGCTTCCAATTTTTGGAATCTTGGGAGAGATTAAGTAAACCATAATCTGAATTTTGAGCGGCTGAATCATCAGGCTGGGAGTGTCAATTGCTTGCTGTGCAAATCATACTCAGGACAGTGATGTTATGGGTCTTGCCTCCAGAGTTTTTCCTTTCTACATTTATCTTACATAACTGCAACTACTATACATGCGTATTTGGGATCTGCAGCTTCATCTCGTATTTGCTAGTCATGTCCTCTATCTAAATATAAAGGTGCTCGCCGATACACAACCATGAATGAGAGATTTGACAGATGCCGTTCAGTGAATATTCTCATTGACTATGTTTGTACTAAGAGTTTCCCTAGGGTTCTGTCGAACAGGGAAAGAAAACTCTTTTCCTGATTCACCTAAAATCTAATAACCTTATAATGGGGGTTTAATTTTCATGTCATGCAAATGCCAGCCACAGAAGTGTAGGGAGAAGTTGCCAGTCGAAATTCGCCTAGGCCATTAAAAGCAAAGGAAATCTAAGAAAGTGTTATTTTTCCTTTTTAGTTTAACTCAAAACTAGGGCACGTTAACACGATACAAAAGCAAAGTACCAAGGAAAATGGTGGGCTAAAGGAAGGGAAAATGAGGTAGGTTAGGAATTGTCAACTAAAGAAAAGTGATTGAAGACATCCATTCACTCACTGAATCAAAAACATATAATACTGTACGATTATTCTACGTGTATGGTCAGCTAATGGATCATCAATCAATCTGGCTAAGGAAAGTATTATGTTAGGTACTGGTTTTTAATGGGAGATGCCCATCATTCCCACATTATCGACAAAACTTTCTCATGAACTAGGACTAGGAACTTAACAACTTTTCTAAAGCAGTGCAAGTGTAATTATCATATCCCAAATTGGGAGAGAGTGAATTGTTATGTGTTCTATATATGGAAGACAGGTCCCACATCCGCCGTTCGATGCAATGATATCTTGGTTTATTATGAAGCCTTTAGGGTCAAAGTAATGATGCAGATTCTAAAGAAAGGGATTTTTGAAACTAGAAAGTGTCATTGGCACGTAGGGAGAAGAAGATGCGCTCCTCTGTCTTTATGGAAGCCAATAGAAAAGTTATGATGACTCATTTCTTGTTTTAATGCCTTTTTTTTTTTCCTCCTCATCATCATGCGATTCACCACTTATTGCAGTCAAAACAGTGGATGAAAATGATAAAGACTCGATTTTGCTCAGGATAACATTGTATACGCAAAGAAAGGGCTCTTTATAAACTTGGGTTGCTAAGTGAAGTCCACATCCTCCCGGTCCTAAGCTTCCCACTTTGTTATCTTCTATGATCTTTGTTCCACACTCCATAGCTTATTATGCACATTCTTAATGCACAACTGTCGCACTGTTCATTGAGTTATTAATGTCAACTGTGGGGATGCTGATCCTCACTGACTATGTTTGATTAATAATTACAGATTCTTTTTGTAAGGTTATATATTATTATGCTAGATGCGTACACACCCTTTTTTCTCGCACTAACAACTGAGCTCGGTTAAGGTCGATACTGGAAGGATGATATGCACAGGAGGGTCGAAGAAGGGAAATAGGGGGACTGCGGGTTTGAATTGGTTAAAAGGACAAAAAGGATCACCTGACAGCCTGCTTTCAAAAGGATGGGAAACTGAGATCGACTAAGAATCAATTAGTTCAAACGCAAGGCTGAAAGAGCAATTAAGTTGGTATGGGAATCATAACCTGAAAGAGTCTTGTATGGTGTCGCTCCCTACTCTATCGACGCTCAAAGCATACTATAGATCATAGTTGTGTCGCTTAGCACGACCGATTCTTACAAAAATGCTGAGGGAAATTTCTTGCCTGAAAAATTGTCTATATCCATCTAACCACCGTCCCTAAGATTCAGATGAATATATATGATTATTAACTTCCTTTATTGTTCTAATGCGTAACTCTGAAACACATGCTTGTCCTTTATTCTACATGGTACGTTGCCGAGCGGGGGGCGCGCCTCTGTGAGAGAGAGAGAGAGAGAGAGAGAGAGAGAGAGAAGGCTGACAAAAAAGAGTGAACCAAACCAAATAAACACATCCCCTTATGAACATTAGCAAGTTACATAAACAGATTAGTCCTCATAGGAAATTTGGATTTTCTTGGGTAGGCATGTGCTCATGAACCCTTCTTCCAAGTTTCCTTCACCTTTACCCCTAAACAGAGCCTAAAACTTATACCATCCCTCCCCTTACTTGTGACTATTTGCATGGCTGTTTGGAAAATGTCCGTTAACCATTTCTCAAACAAACTGTTCAGAAAAAACCCCCCACCAGCTACTATCTCCTCTAAAACCCCTTCCTCTACACTAAACCTAACCTTATTTCCATCCCCGTATACCCCTTCGAAAGATTTCTTTACCATGGACAAGAAAATCTCCGTTGTCTCCCTATCTCGAGTCAGGCTTCGGTTAAAGGTGAACCGGTTCTCAATCGATTCCAGGAATGTCCGAGGGCATTGGATTTCGCCTGAACTTTCGCGGGTCAAGTCACTTGAATTGGGGCTCAAGTCCTCAGGTTTCCCGCCAGGTTCATACTCCTCGTCGGCCTTCATATTTAGATCAATGGCATTGAAGCTGGACTGCCTTGAGAGTACTTCCTCGATGTTCCCTTTCTCCAACGAACCCCAATATGTGCTCTCGTACCCATCGGTTCTCGGATTTTTCATCTTATCTGACAAGCCCCACTCGGATTTCCTCTTGTGACTGAATTTGGCTGTTGTTTCAATGACCCTTACAGTCATCTGAACTGCTGAATTCTGTCTGATTCGACCATCATAGCCCGGGGAGTCCCCACTAGTCAATATGAACACAACTTGACCTTGGTTTTGTTCTCCCTGGCTTGAATCTGTAAATTTTCCAGTCTCAAATCGGTCAGCGAGGTACCTAATAAATTGCTTGTCTGCCAAATCAATGTCTTCCACCAAGACCACAAGTTTGTCATCATTCTTTGAGATCCTTGCCTCTATTTCATCTGATGAGGCCTCCTTACCATGCTTTGTTCTCATGTTAATCTGGAAAAGGAAATCAGTCGACCCAAACATCGACTCTGCGATTGAATGTGCCAACCTTCTCTTTCCGACCGTGTCATTTCCCAGAATTAGTAGCCAACTATCCTTCTTGCTGCATTTGGCATCGAACAAGGCCTCCACAATTGCAGGAATTGTTTCAGATTGCCACGGCACATTATCCTGAAGCAACCGTCGCATGTTACCTCGCAGCAACATCCTCTCAATATTCTGCTCTGCCATTTTCCCTGGATCATCGAAAAGGGAATTGCCGAGAGTGAGAGTGATCTTCACCTCCTTTCCTTCGGTGTTCTTGAGAGAATACAAGTTCGGTTCTGGCCTACCATGCTTACTCTCAGCCCAGGCACCAGAATTGAACTCGATGGTGCAGGACTGTTGACGTCTGAAACGGGGCACAGTATTGGAACCCTGATTAGGCTTCAATGGCGAGCTAACAAACGAGATTGAATTTGCGTCAGGGAAGACGGTGCTCTGAGTAGGCCACCAAGGGTGTGACAATGTGCTACAGTAGGTCTTCCCTATGGAACTTTGATTGCCACACAAGGCGGGAGCGCCGTAGCTCCTTGTCCTGTCCCGGTGAAGCCCATGGCACAATCTGTTCCATTTTTTCCTCAGCTCAGCCAAGTCTTCCTGAAAATTACACAACTTTAGAGGTAAGTGCATTGCTAGTATGATGTACTCGATAGGAGCATGGTTTATTGTAGATTAGATTACCATAACTGAACAAGGCAAGGTAGAAAAACATAACAAAGTTTGTGCAAATGTACCTTGCGGAGAGCGTCGTTGCCTTGTCCTACGAGCCAGGACGGCAAAAGTTTCTGTTGGTTAGACTTAAATACGTCAGCTTCTTTCTCGTAGTTAGAGGTGCACTCAGCACAGCAAGTGAGGCCATCTCGTTGCTCCTTGCTCAGGTGCTTTATCTCCAGCACCCGAGGTGGACTCGTCGATGGTTGTTTCGAGTCGCTGTTGCTGCAGCACATGGAAGTATGCACATGTTAAAGTGTTTGCAAGAAGAAAGGGCCTAAGTAGACAGCAAGAAACCAGAGAGAGAGAGAGAAAGATTAGTGTCCTCCTTAAGAGACTCTCACAAGCTGGAACTTATTTGTCTCGCTGGTGAGAATGTGTCATTATTCTCATTAGTAAAAGCTATCGTCTGAGTATTGCCTCTTTATGTGTCATAAAAAGGACGCAACTCAGTTAAAGAAACTGAATGTTAGGAGCTTTTGACATGTAAATGTAGCAAAAATTATCATACACAGGCACACAAAGGAGTTGGTTAAGTAATTAGAAGAAACCCATTCCCGAAATTTTGGCAAAGAATTCATGATCATCATAGGAAGTGGCATGGACTAGTCAAGAAAAATTCATGGTCATTTTGTCTCAGATCCGTGTAATATTTTCTCATTTTTCACTAACTTTTAACTGGATTCTTTTTTATTTCATGGTTCGTAAGTACCGTCATGATTCATGGTTCAAGTAAGAAAGCTACAATATATATTGGTCGTTCCTAGGACTTCCTGAATCCTAGAGTAATCATCGCCCTATCTCCGAATAAGAAGTTCCATAAAAACCGAAAGGCAAATTGCAGAAAGTCAAATTGGTCGCCGAAAGTCCAGACAGCCAATCTCTTTTATGCTGCAGAATTTTCTTTTTCGTATCTGGAAAGAAACGTTGTCTGCGTTAAAAAAAATTTCGAGCTAGTTGAATTTTTTCTTAAGTGAAGAATAAACATGTTACATGGTAAAGCACATGCTGACAAAAACAAAGTGTAAGAAACAGAAGGGACAGTCATTCACGCCTGTCTCTCCATAAAGCATTACTTTTTTCTTGACAGGCGCTTCAGGTTTTGTTTTGATACCATGCATCCTCAGATCAGAAAAATACAAACGCAACGTTCAAAAGAATAACCGAAAATGGAAGACACAATGATTAAAGCTAGAAATACAATAATAAATCATGTGAACCAGCCAAAACCGAGAGAGAGAGAGAGAGAGGGGACCTGGATGCATGGAGGCTCAAGCCGAGGCCACCGGATGGAACAGAAACAGCTTGAAGACCCCATTGAACCTCCAAAGGAGGTTGCTTCATTTGGCATTTCATGTACGTCTGGATGTTTGCAGTTGCCATTAGCCAAATCTTTGTATTTAAACCTCCACAGTAATCTGATAATAACCTTCCCATCTCTGCAACAAGATGATCCACTGGGCTATATGCCACTGACACTTCACCATTTTTCTCACCCCCACCATTACTTGTTTCCAAGGTCCATTTCAAGTCTCCCGTATAGATTATTACGCCTCCACCAGTTGATCCAGATGCAACAGAATGATCATGAATCTTCCTCTTGAGTTCTGAAATGTTCATCTCCACGTCCTTTCTCTTCATGTACCTCAAGGGAGCGGGTGCAAATTCGAACTTTATGAAGTGGGTCGATTTGAGCTCCTCATGAACCTCTCCCTTCTCAATTCTTGCCATCAGCTCTGCAACAAGGCCATCATTCTGTGAAAAGCAGTCCCCCACTATCACAACATTCCTTCTCTTATTCTTCCCCAACAGTACCTCAAGAGCCAGTTTGACGTCCTCCTCCTTCACAGGATTATTAACAGGATCCGTGACGAAGCAGTTGCTCAAAACTCTCTTCTGGGGAGAGAACAGAAGTGGGTTTTGCTCAGGAGAGTAGTTGAACAAGTGGGTCTGCCAGAAACTGTCGCACCCACTAGGGTTTATGACCACTTCTCTCTGTTGGGCAGCATCGGCAGGATTAGGAGAGCAAGGCGAAGAGAAGACTCCACCGGAGGAGCTGTAACATTGGAACACGGAAGAAGCCGAAGAGTCCTCTATGTTGCTCTTCACTGCGGTGCTAGAGAAGCCAGCCTCTCTCATGACCCGACTCACACTCGGGTCATCTAGGATGGAAATGACCAGCTGTTCCAACTCGACCTTGATGGTCAAGAGAGGCTGCTGCTGCTGCTGCTCAATGCAACCCCTCCTCTGGTGGGCCTGGGCTCTCTTGAGGGCGGCGATCAGGGCGTTGGAGAGAGTTGCCTGTTGGCCATGAAGCATTGGGCCTGGGTTCGTGGGAAGCCTGTTGAGCGCGACATTGAAGCAAAGCTCAAGAGCTCTGCATTGGAGAGGATGATGGTGGTGAGGATGAGGATGAGGATGAGAAGAAGGTGGCTGAGACTTGAGACAGGCTCTCCTCAAAAGGCTCGACCTTGAGCTCAGAAGAGTGGCAGCGACATGCAGGGGAGTGACCTGGGCATGGCCTCTCCTCCTTGCAAGGCTGAGAGAGTGCTTCAGGACTGAAGCAGCCTCTGCTGTGAGGGTCTGTTGGACCGTGTAAGCTCCTGCACGCATCACACTTGACCGAAACCCCCCCTCACCACCCCCCCTTTTGTGACCAGCTCACTGATTCCGGGACTATGGTCGAGCTGTTTCTTCTCTGTTGAGCGGTGCGTGAATTAACCCCAACCCCCCTTGAAAAAACAAGAAATCTTTCTTAACTTCAAGTTAAGAGAGACCTAGAAAGCTGGCTTCTTTCAGGGTCTGGCTTTCTTTGTTTGGCTAAGCTGAAACTGAGAGACTTGCAAGACTCTGGAACGTTTCTCTAATGGGAAATGGGTTGGGTTGGTTTCTTCTGAGAGTCGTGGAAGAGAGAGAGGATGAAGGAAGCTGAGTATGTGGTTTTAGAAAAACAAGACTGGACCAAGCAGCCTTCTTTATACTTCTCCGCCATATGAGAGCTGTTTATTTACTTTCTTTATTTTCTCCCCATGGTTGCTCTCTTTCTATTGCGTCTGATCACTGATCGCTATAACTTTTCAGCCTTTTTTTTTCCCACTTATTTGCTTTTTCTCTCCCCTTTTTTTTAACTGGTCACAGACAGTGGTGGTAGTACCCCACCATTCTTTTGTCAAGGCCAAGGACGGTCTCACTTTAACATCTCGGTAGAAATCCTAGGTGCTTGTTCTGGTGATAATTAAGACTAAAGCCGCTTTATAATAATCATTCTTTGGCTTCTGGGACTCACAGGTATCATCGGATGGGGAGGAAACTTTAATGGCATGATTCACCTCCAAGATGATCTGGTGGTGATGGAAAAGCTGCAACAGAAGATTTTAATCCACAAGAGACTCGGCCATTTAATAATCTTCGTCTTTACCGCCACAGCACAGCATGCATGCAATATCTCAGTTGAGATTCCGACAGAATTGAACGTAATATGTTAATGGCGATGCATAAGATCGATAAATGTCGTTTTGGTGTTTTTTTTCCATTGCTACGAAAACGTGGGTTACGCAGAGAGCTGGGGCCGTGTGTGGGGTCCGCAGTTCAAAACTCTCTGAGAGAGCTTTGTCCTTTCTTCTTCTTCTTTTATTTCCCACATCACCCTTTGAATGGACAGAGAAAAAGCCATCAGAAATTCGAGAAAAAAGCAGCAAAGGAAAAAAAGGTAGAAAGATGCAAAGATTACAGGAGATCAAGATCAGGCTAAACTCCCCTCTTTTTTTTTTTGTTTTGTTTTGTTTATTTCCTTCCTCTTGTTTGTCATTTGTCGTTTATGAGTAAATATTGACAATTTGGTCTGATCTAAAGAGAGAGAAACTCTCACGCCAATCCTCGTAGAGAGACAGCATTTTATTCCCCAAGTACCCAAAAAGCAACCCTCTGTCTGCTATGCTCCATAGCATTATTCTCTCTCTCTCTCTCTCATCTGTACCGTACTCACAACTTTCTTGTCTTAAACACCTCGTTCTTTGTCTAACTTCCCACTTAAAGACTCGTATTACTTGCCAAATAAAGGGCGTGTTAATATTTGTGTATGGCATTAATTTTGATGTCAATATTTTTTTTGAATCACTTGAATGTCAAATCAGAGAAAAAATAATTACTTTGGTGCCAACGACGAGAAATTCTGACCAAAATATATACGTGACATTTTTATTTAAAACGATTTAGTCTCACGTCATTTATAAGTCCACGTGGCAATTTTTTTCCTCTAAAAATCAGCCGACGTGGACTCTAGATGAAAATTTTATTTGAAAAAAAAGTCTATATGAATTTTTATTTGAAAATTCACTCTAAAAATTAAAAGGAAGTTTTTAAAAAAATGATGGCAATGGTGATGGTGGGGACCTCGGCCATTGGCCAGAACTTGTGGGACTGCCACCGGTTGCAGTTTGTAGCTAGGCTTAGTGAGGGCTGGTGACCCTAGATTGATCTAGGTGAGTGCCATGGCTCTCGCTAGCGCTCGGTGCGGTGACCCTTGCCCTCGCCAACCAACCAATCCACATCCGTCGCCGACCATTGCTGGCGGTGGTGGGATGGTGCCCTCGCTGCTGCTAGCTTTCCTTTAATGTATTTTTTTTAATATAGTTATTTTTAGCTTAATTTCTGATTTTTTTTTATTTTCAATACAAATTAGGGAGTAAATTTTGATGTTGTTGTATATAAAAGTGATGGAGATTGCATTATAATTTTTTAGATACAAACGCTGAAGTCTGACGCCTATTTAGCCATTTTTTAGCTATATATATTATCTTTATTAATTTTTAAGTTACTTTAATTTTTTTGAACATCGTCCGGAATTTTTTAGTAATTTTTGGTTTTTTTTTATTGCTGGCCAGGATTCTCCAACGAGCCATTAGATGGCAACTCTCACCGAAGTTGGCATTCAAATAATCATTTAAAAAAAATTGATACTTAAGTGATAAAAAAAATATTGGCACAAAAATAAGCACCGTATATAAATATTGGCACTCCATGTATCTTTTGTGCCAAATAGAGCATGCAGAACATCAGATTTTACTGTTTAAGTGGTCGGGAACTACGTTTGCACTTGGCCAAGTAAGCTATCTGTTAGCTGATATCATTCCACTGGTCTGTATGGTGCAGGACATCCACACTCAATAATGCATGTAGGCAACGGTAGTCGTGCGATGCGTGTGAGGATTATGGAGGAGAAAAGTTCCCAGGCAAGGACGCTTTATAGTGGGTCAAAAAGCCATCGAGAAAATATGTCTCGTTGGGCAAAAAAACATCCTGCCTGCAGTCAAAGTCGCAGAAATCGTCTGGTTTCTCTGTTGTTCCGAGCGGGACTCCAATTAGTTAAATGCGTCAACAAAGAGAGAAGGGCTGAATGATAACTCGCAGTAAATCCCAATATGATGAGTGGCTCTTCTCGTGATTGAAAGCATCATGCAATGATGTCGATGTTTGATTAAGAGAAAAAGGAACAACAGTGAGTAGTGTGGGATGAGGTGTGGGGCATGCTCATCATTTCTCTCCTCATCTTTAAAGCAAATGCAGCACCCCAGTAGTGCCTTGTATGACAGCGGGAATCCTTGTGGGGTTTCCCCCACCATCGCTTGAGCTACATTAATTCAGATCAGACGATGCTATCGATTTCTTGAAAGACCAAATGGGTGGGGGAGACAAATTTTCTTGTTCTCAAAGGTTTAAAGAGTGAGGTAAGAAAGAGAAGCGTTGGTTTACTCTTCTTGCAAGGAAAGTATCGGTGCTTGCTTTATGGAATTAACGGAGATTCCCGCAAAGATATCTTTATGGATCGAAAGACACAATCTTTCGGAGTCCGAATGATTTGGTTTTCATTTTGCCTGACATGAATTCTACGAAGCACTGAAAGGATAAAACACTAACTACACTGAACCTGACATCCATGCCCCACTCCCAGAAAGCCCAACCCGCAAATTTTTGCATGATTTTTTTTGCCTGAATCAGCAAAATTAAAACGAAAGCATCGCAATTTTTTTTTTCTTTTCTTCAGTTGACTTCATATCTAGATCATTAGTCAAATGCTGGATTTGGAGATTAGTCAATAAGTGATTTGTTATTACACATATGAACCTAATTCATGGGATTGTTAATCACATGGGTTAAGTTATCATCATTTTTTATTTTTTTTCTATTGGCTTGAGTCTCATTCCTCTTGATGTATCATCACTTAATTTTCTTCTCAAAGATTTAGTCGAATCAACCAAATCCACTTCTAACTTCACATAATCAATAGATATAATTCCATCTTTACGCAACTATTTTACCACATCATGTCTCAACTAGATTAATCTATTTTTACCATTGAAAAGTTTACTCAAGATAATAGCTATTGCCACTTGGCAATCACATTACATGAACGCAAAAGGTGTCGGTTTCATTCTGAAAGGAATATCTGCTATTTTTTTTTTTTACTCACTTAGGCTCATTGTCAACCAATTCTAGTGTTACAAATTCTGATTCTATGGTGGATTTAGCAATTATTGTTTGTTCGGCTGATTGTCAAGTTACAAAACCTCTATCAAGGAAGAATATATAACCACTAGTGGATTTTCTCCAATTTGAATTTGATATCCAGTTAGCATCATTGTATCTTTCTTATACAACGAAAAATCATTATATAAAATGCCATAGTTAATGGGTCGTCCCATATTTACTCTGCTCAAGGAAGTTAAACGATCACAATGATGATTTTGTGTATATATGTTCAGTCTGCACATAATCTACGTCGAACCGAGTGTAGTTCATCAAATGCATTAGACTCCCAATAACCTGAGCATGCTCAGACTAAGCCGCACTATCTCCTCTATTTTTGTTAATTGAGTATTAGAATCATTAGGAGCACTCGCAGGTGTGAAATCAAAGTGTTCATATTTTATAAGTAGCCTTTCCACATAATGCTCTTTTGGTAAGCATTGGGTCACAATCACTTGCTATGATTGTAGCACCCCAAATACCATTCGTTTCTCCCAAGTCCTTCATATCAAATTTAGAAGTCAAAAAATGTTTTTTCTTTACAATGTCAATGCATATATAAAAATAAGCATGTCGTCAACACATAAGCTAATAGCTTCACTATCAACGATTTTTTGTTTACACACATTTTATCTTCTCCGATAAAGAAAATCTGTTATTAACTAGTGCTTGATGAATTTTTCATGCCATTATTTTGGTGCTTGCTTTACATGAGATAAAGATTTAAGTAGTTTACAGACTTTGTTTTCTGGGCCAGGAAGAATACATCCCTTAGGTTGCACCATGTAAACTTCTTCTCAATTACCATTTAGAAAGGTCATCCATTTGGTAAACAAGAAGTTTGTAAATAGAAGCTCGGGCAATTAAAACCCGAGTGATGAAATTCTAGTTTTTGGAGTTTTGTATTTGTTTTGCTTCTTTGTACGAATCGTAGACATCAAATTCATTAGAAAGTGTACTAATAATTATGTGCCTACATACCTTATTAGCACGGGTCCATTGTTATAGCAGCTTATTATAAGTCGGTTTGGCCTCCATAAGTACGAAGATACTCCATGCACATCTAAGATAGAGAAAACACTTCATTGCCACCTTTTGAAGTTGTTGCCATTAAAAACTTCAATCTTTGATATGTTAGGCTATGGTTATCATAGGACATATGTGGTAGTGGTGCCAACACAACTGAAGCATCGGAGGTAGAGGCATCATGGTGGTGGCAACATCAGTGGCACCACGATGGTGGTGGCGATGGCACGACGATGGTAGCGGCGGTAGTTTCTACTTGGAAATCCGTAAAGATTATTTTAAAGATTATCGGAAATTTTTTTTGAGAAAATGAACATAAGATCAACCTTCTTAGGCGAGCAAACATCATCCTTAAGATAATTTCGCCTCTTGGGAGCATGAAACTCGGTGCAACAGACTTCTCTTCTTCAAGGATACACATGCCTTCTTCTTTACTCTGTATAGAATAATAGAAGGAACATGAACAACAAATGAAAGAGAGGACAAATTAAATCAGCCGGCTGTGATATTTAAAAATCAAGCCGTTTATCATCAAATTGATGGTTGTCAAAATCGCTACGAAAACGTTACAAAATAATGGTTTTCAAACTTCAAGACTGTTGAATATTCAACGAAAATAAGGGTATCTACTAGGCCTCTGATTGAGGGCATCATTGGTAATGGTATGAATACTTTTCTCTGGCACGACTATTGGCATCCTGATGGGCCACTTCTCGATAAATATGGCAGGAGAGTTATTCATGATAAGGGGTTATCTTGTCAAGCTAAGGTGGCTGCTGTTATTACTAACATGGACTTGGTGTGGCCAAAAGCAAGATCTGATGTTTTGGTTCACATTCAAGCTGCTGTACGGTAAAGCGATTTGGAATGCTGCTCGAGATAAACTTTTCTAAGTCAATAGTGCTCGGTCTGTACTGAGGAATAAAGGACCAGGACTGAAATGGCACCACTTGCTCTGGTTTCCTCTTAGCGTCCTTAAACAGCCTTTCATTTCGTGGTTGTTCATTCTTAAAAGGTTGCCTACAAGGACAGAATGGTATCCTGGAATTTTAATGCTGATCCACTCTGCTGTCTTTGTGGTGATGCAAATGAAACCAGGGAACATCTACTCATGGACTAATCTCTCTCTAGAGCTGTATTGTGACTCATCTATCCTTCGTCATGCAAATTTTTTCCAGTGGTTTGTGGTAAGAAGATTTTGACTGGTCGTTAACTCCTTTTAAATAAAAATCGTTGGGTTGTATTATGTACAAGCTAGCTTGGAATGCCTTTGGTTGTCATATAGGAAGAGCTAGATATCATAGGATCCATAATCTTATGGCTCTTAAGTCTGCGAGATTACTCATGCGTGTTGGTCTTGATCTTGAGTCACAAAACCCAGTCTCATACGGTGCGAGAGGGGTGTGAAAAGAGAGCGTGCGACTTTATACGATAAACGTTGGCAGAGACATCATATGATATGTTTTCCTCACCTCTCCAACCTTTTTCTTTCTCATCTCACTTTTTCCCTCCCCGTCACGTAATATTATTCCCCACTTCTTTTGCCTCGGGAAGCTGCCCAATCACTCGCACTTTGAGAGCGTGCAGTCGACGTTCCCGAAATGGGATTGCTTTTGATGTACCATGCATAATCGCAGATAAGCCTTAGGAACTTCTCATTATTTTTACACACCACACCTGCGCCTGTCAAGAGTATCATAGATGCTCAATATGTATATATGGACAGATGAATAATATCGAAAGTGTTTGGTCTTTTGGAGAGGAGCTTCGCGTTGAGATGCACGCATAAATTATACTAGAGAAGTCCTACATCAAGAATTGATGTAATGTGAAAAAGCTAATATATCCTAATTGACTCATAACTCAGTGACATAAATTTTTGAGTGAAGATAGGTCCATTAGATATGTTAACGGGCTCAGATTTGGGATGCTGAGAATTATAGTGCTGGAACACGATAATGTTCTCCTCTTGTAGTTAATCTCGTCATGAACTATTCTTGTCCATATACCCTATCATATATGAGTTGGCATCGATTAAAGTTTGACATTAGTTAAAGTCGTGGGCAATTTCCATGTGTTGGCGAGAAATCTCTACAAGGGCAGCTGATCTTTTTATATCCTTGTCATCATTATCCTCTCTCAATTCATTCAAGAGATACGAGAATTTGATAAAAATGCATAGTGGAAAAAAGGGGTGGGTGGTGTAGGTTTAAGAACTGTGTTGTAGACACATCAATGGACAGTAAAAGGGGGAGTAAAAAGAAAAAGTAGGGCTGCGAGAGAAGCTTTTTTATTGATACTGAAATTTAAGAGACCGATTAAAGCGAAAAAAACAGAGAAAAGAAAAGTAATAAAAGTATGTTCTTTTCCTTTCTCACTTCACCCTTTTCATCTTATCTCTACTGAACGCCAAAACCATGACAAATCTATCTCATCATTGCTGCCCAACCCCGCTCTCTTTGGTCGCCAATCCCTATGTCCATATCGACAACCTCTCTCCCTCTCTCATATGAAAAAGAAGAAGACCAATTAACAACTAGCTAGCTAGCACAAGCCATTAACCATGTTAGAAATGAAGATTAAGAGAGGAATGGAGAAGGTTTATTTTGTATATACTTGATGAATAAAAGAGTACAAAAAGGAGCCTATTTATAGACTTTACATGATGACTAAATATAGTAATGGAATATTACATAATTAATTAAAATCAATCAGAATGATGTCCTAGAATCAATCAGTATGATATTTAGAATATTGAAGATACTTAGAATATCATAATATATCTAACGATATCTAAATATATCTAATAATATCTTAACATCCCCCTCAAACCCAAGGTAACGTATAAGAAGTCAACTGGAGTTTGGAGAAGAAATTCTGAAAGCGCCTAAGTGAATGTGTCTTTGTGAAAATATCATATTAGAAACAAAGAATAAGGGAGGATTGAGAAGGTTTTGTGTATTTACTTGATGAATAAAAGAGTACAGGAGGAGCCTATTTATAGGCACTACACGATAACTAAATATAGTAATGGAATATTACATAATCAATTAAAATCAATCAGAATGAAATCCTAGAATCAATCAGTACGTATGATATTTAGAATATTAGAGATAATTAGAATATCATAATATATCTAAATATTTTTTAAGGGAGATATATATTATGATATTCTAATTATCTCTAATATTCTAAATATCATACGTACTGATTGATTCTAGGATTTCATTCTGATTGATTTTAATTGATTATGTAATATTCCATTACTATATTTAGTTATCGTGTAGTGCCTATAAATAGGCTCCTCCTGTACTCTTTTATTCATCAAGTAAATACACAAAACCTTCTCAATCCTCCCTTATTCTTTGTTTTAATATGATATTTTCACAAGACACATTCACTTAGGCGCTTTCAGAATTTCTTCTCCAAACTCCAGTTGACTTCTTATACGTTACCTTGGGTTTGAGGGGATGTTAAGATATTATTAGATATATTTAGATATCGTTAGATATATTATGATATTCTAAGTATCTTCAATATTCTAAATATCATACTGATTGATTCTAGGACATCATTCTGATTGATTTTAATTAATTATGTAATATTCCATTACTATATTTAGTCATCATGTAAAGTCTATAAATAGGCTCCTTTTTTGTACTCTTTTATTCATCAAGTATATACAAATAAACCTTCTCCATTCCTCTCTTATCTTCATTTCTAACATGGTTAATGGCTTGTGCTAGCTAGCTAGTTGTTAATTGGTCTTCTTCTTTTTTCATATGAGAGAGGGAGAGAGGTTGTCGATATTGGACATAGGGATTGGCGACCAAAGAGAGCGGGTTGGGCAGCAATGATGAGATAGATTTGTCATGGTTTTGGCGTTCAGTAGAGATAAGATGAAAAGGGTGAAGTGAGAAAGGAAAAGAACATACTTTTATTACTTTTCTTTTCTCTGTTTTCTTTCGCTTTAATCGGTCTCTTAAATTTCAGTATCAATAAAAAAGCTTCTCTCGCAGCCCCTACTTTTCTTTTTTACTCCCCCTTTTACTGTCCATTGATGTGTCTACAACACAGTTCTTAAACCTACACCACCCACCCCTTTTTTCCACTATGCATTTTTATCAAATTCTCGTATCTCTTGAATGAATTGAGAGAGGATAATGATGACAAGGATATAAAAAGATCAGCTGCCCTTGTAGAGATTTCTCGCCAACACATGGAAATTGCCCACGACTTTAACTAATGTCAAACTTTAATCGATGCCAACTCATATATGATAGGGTATATGGACAAGAATAGTTCATGACGAGATTAACTACAAGAGGAGAACATTATCGTGTTCCAGCACTATAATTCTCAGCATCCCAAATCTGAGCCCGTTAACATATCTAATTGGACCTATCTTCACTCAAAAATTTATGTCACTGAGTTATGAGTCAATTAGGATATATTAGCTTTTTCACATTACATCAATTCTTTGATGTAGGACTTCTCTAGTATAATTTATGCGTGCATCTCAACGCGAAGCTCCTCTCCAAAAGACCAAACACTTTCGATATTATTCATCTGTCCATATATACATATTGAGCATCTATGATACTCTTGACAGGCGCATGTGTGGTGTGTAAAAATAATGAGAAGTTCCTAAGGCTTATCTGCGATTATGCATGTACATCAAAGCAATCCATTTCGGGAACGTCGACTGCACGCTCTCAAAGTGCGAGTGATTGGGCAGCTTCCCGAGGCAAAAGAAGTGGGGAATAATATTACGTGACGGGGAGGGAAAAAGTGAGATGAGAAAGAAAAAGGTTGGAGAGGTGAGGAAAACATATCATATGATGTCTCTGCCAACGTTTATCGTATAAAGTCGCACGCTCTCCTTTTCACACCCCTCTCGCACCGTATGAGACTGGGTTTTGTGACTCAAGATCAAGACCAACACGCATGAGTAATCTCGCAGACTTAAGAGCCATAAGATTTATGGATCCTATGATATCTAGCTCTTCCTATATGACAACCAAAGGCATTCCAAGCTAGCTTGTACATAATACAACCCAACGATTTTTTATTTAAAGGAGTTAACGACCAGTCAAAATCTTCTTACCACAAACCACTGGAAAAATTTGCATGACGAGGATAGATGAGTCACAATACAGCTCTAGAGAGAGATTAGTCCATGAGTAGATGTTCCCTGGTTTCATTTGCATCACCACAAAGACAGCAGAGTGGATCAGCATTAAAATTCCAGGATACCATTCTGTCCTTGTAGGCAACCTTTTAAGAATGAACAACCACGAAATGAAAGGCTGTTTAAGGACGCTAAGAGGAAACCAGAGCAAGTGGTGCCATTTCAGTCCTGGTCCTTTATTCCTCAGTACAGACCGAGCACTATTGACTTAGAAAAGTTTATCTCGAGCAGCATTCCAAATCGCTTTACCGTACAGCAGCTTGAATGTGAACCAAAACATCAGATCTTGCTTTTGGCCACACAAGTCCATGTTAGTAATAACAGCAGCCACCTTAGCTTGACAAGATAACCCCTTATCATGAATAACTCTCCTGCCATATTTATCGAGAAGTGGCCATCAGGATGCCAATAGTCGTGCCAGAGAAAAGTATTCATACCATTACCAATGATGCCCTCAATCAGAGGCCTAGTAGATACCCTTATTTTCGTTGAATATTCAACAGTCTTGAAGTTTGAAAACCATTATTTTGTAACGTTTTCGTAGCGATTTTGACAACCATCAATTTGATGATAAACGGCTTGATTTTTAAATATCACAGCCGGCTGATTTAATTTGTCCTCTCTTTCATTTGTTGTTCATGTTCCTTCTATTATTCTATACAGAGTAAAGAAGAAGGCATGTGTATCCTTGAAGAAGAGAAGTCTGTTGCACCGAGTTTCATGCTCCAAGAGGCGAAATTATCTTTAAGGATGATGTTTGCTCGCCTAAGAAGGTTGATCTTATGTTCATTTTCTCAAAAAAATTTCCGATAATCTTTAAAATAATCTTTACGGATTTCCAAGTAGAAACTACCGCCGCTACCATCGTCGTGCCATCGCCACCACCATCGTGGTGCCACTGATGTTGCCACCACCATGATGCCTCTACCTCCGATGCTTCAGTTGTGTTGGCACCACTACCACATATGTCCTATGATAACCATAGCCTAACATATCAAAGATTGAAGTTTTTAATGGCAACAACTTCAAAAGGTGGCAATGAAGTGTTTTCTCTATCTTAGATGTGCATGGAGTATCTTTCGTACTTATGGAGGCCAAACCGACTTATAATAAGCTGCTATAACAATGGACCCGTGCTAATAAGGTATGTAGGCACATAATTATTAGTACACTTTCTAATGAATTTGATGTCTACGATTCGTACAAAGAAGCAAAACAAATACAAAACTCCAAAAACTAGAATTTCATCACTCGGGTTTTAATTGCCCGAGCTTCTATTTACAAACTTCTTGTTTACCAAATGGATGACCTTTCTAAATGGTAATTGAGAAGAAGTTTACATGGTGCAACCTAAGGGATGTATTCTTCCTGGCCCAGAAAACAAAGTCTGTAAACTACTTAAATCTTTATCTCATGTAAAGCAAGCACCAAAATAATGGCATGAAAAATTTCATCAAGCACTAGTTAATAACAGATTTTCCTTTATCGGAGAAGATAAAATGTGTGTAAACAAAAATCGTTGATAGTGAAGCTATTAGCTTATGTGTTGACGACATGCTTATTTTTATATATGCATTGACATTGTAAAGAAAAAACATTTTTTGACTTCTAAATTTGATATGAAGGACTTGGGAGAAACGAATGGTATTTGGGGTGCTACAATCATAGCAAGTGATTGTGACCCAATGCTTACCAAAGAGCATTATGTGGAAAGGCTACTTATAAAATATGAACACTTTGATTTCACACCTGCGAGTGCTCCTAATGATTCTAATACTCAATTAACAAAAATAGAGGAGATAGTGCGGCTTAGTCTGAGCATGCTCAGGTTATTGGGAGTCTAATGCATTTGATGAACTACACTCGGTTCGACGTAGATTATGTGCAGACTGAACATATATACACAAAATCATCATTGTGATCGTTTAACTTCCTTGAGCAGAGTAAATATGGACGACCCATTAACTATGGCATTTTATATAATGGATTTTTCGTTGTATAAGAAAGATACAATGATGCTAACTGGATATCAAATTCAAATTGGAGAAAATCCACTAGTGGTTATATATTCTTCCTTGATAGAGGTTTTGTAACTTGACAATCAGCCGAACAAACAATAATTGCTAAATCCACCATAGAATCAGAATTTGTAACACTAGAATTGGTTGACAATGAGCCTAAGTGAGTAAAAAAAAAAAATAGCAGATATTCCTTTCAGAATGAAACCGACACCTTTTGCGTTCATGTAATGTGATTGCCAAGTGGCAATAGCTATTATCTTGAGTAAACTTTTCAATGGTAAAAATAGATTAATCTAGTTGAGACATGATGTGGTAAAATAGTTGCGTAAAGATGGAATTATATCTATTGATTATGTGAAGTTAGAAGTGGATTTGGTTGATTCGACTAAATCTTTGAGAAGAAAATTAAGTGATGATACATCAAGAGGAATGAGACTCAAGCCAATAGAAAAAAAATAAAAAATGATGATAACTTAACCCATGTGATTAACAATCCCATGAATTAGGTTCATATGTGTAATAACAAATCACTTATTGACTAATCTCAAAATCCAGCATTTGACTAATGATCTAGATATGAAGTCAACTGAAGAAAAGAAAAAAAAATTGCGATGCTTTCGTTTTAATTTTGCTGATTCAGGCAAAAAAATCATGCAAAAATTTGCGGGTTGGGCTTTCTGGGAGTGGGGCATGGATGTCAGTTCAGTGTAGTTAGTGTTTTATCCTTTCAGTGCTTCGTAGAATTCATGTCAGGCAAAATGAAAACCAAATCATTCGGACTCCGAAAGATTGTGTCTTTCGATCCATAAAGATATCTTTGCGGGAATCTCCGTTAATTCCATAAAGCAAGCACCGATACTTTCCTTGCAAGAAGAGTAAACCAACGCTTCTCTTTCTTACCTCACTCTTTAAACCTTTGAGAACAAGAAAATTTGTCTCCCCCACCCATTTGGTCTTTCAAGAAATCGATAGCATCGTCTGATCTGAATTAATGTAGCTCAAGCGATGGTGGGGGAAACCCCACAAGGATTCCCGCTGTCATACAAGGCACTACTGGGGTGCTGCATTTGCTTTAAAGATGAGGAGAGAAATGATGAGCATGCCCCACACCTCATCCCACACTACTCACTGTTGTTCCTTTTTCTCTTAATCAAACATCGACATCATTGCATGATGCTTTCAATCACGAGAAGAGCCACTCATCATATTGGGATTTACTGCGAGTTTATCATTCAGCCCTTCTCTCTTTGTTGACGCATTTAACTAATTGGAGCCCCGCTCGGAACAACAGAGAAACCAGACGATTTCTGCGACTTTGACTGCAGGCAGGATGTTTTTTTGCTCAACGAGACATATTTTCTCGATGGCTTTTTTGACCCACTATAAAGCGTCCTTGCCTGGGGACTTTTCTCCTCCATAATCCTCACACGCATCGCACGACTACCGTTGCCTACATGCATTATTGAGTGTGGATGTCCTGCACCATACAGACCAGTGGAATGATATCAGCTAACAGATAGCTTACTTGGCCAAGTGCAAACGTAGTTCCCGACCACTTAAACAGTAAAATCTGATGTTCTGCATGCTCTATTTGGCACAAAAGATACATGGAGTGCCAATATTTATATACGGTGCTTATTTTTGTGCCAATATTTTTTTTATCACTTAAGTATCAATTTTTTTAAATGATTATTTGAATGCCAACTTCGGTGAGAGTTGCCATCTAATGGCTCGTCGGAGAATCCTGGCCAGCAATAAAAAAAAACCAAAAATTACTAAAAAATTCCGGACGATGTTCAAAAAAATTAAAGTAAGTTAAAAATTAATAAAGATAATATATATATAGCTAAAAAATGGCTAAATAGGCGTCAGACTTCAGCGTTTGTATCTAAAAAATTATAATGCAATCTCCATCACTTTTATATACAACAACATCAAAATTTACTCCCTAATTTGTATTGAAAATAAAAAAAAATTAGAAATTAAGCTAAAATAACTATATTAAAAAAAATACATTAAAGGAAAGCTAGCAGCAGCGAGGGCACCATCCCACCACCGCCAGCAATGGTCGGCGACGGATGTGGATTGGTTGGTTGGCGAGGCAAGGGTCACCGCACCGAGCGCTAGCGAGAGCCATGGCACTCACCTAGATCAATCGAGGGTCACCAGCCCTCACTAAGCCTAGCTACAAACTGCAACCGGTGGCAGTCCCACAAGTTGCTGGCCAATGGCCGAGGCCCCCACCATCACCATTGCCATCATTTTTTTAAAACTTCCTTTTAATTTTTAGAGTGAATTTTCAAATAAAAATTCATATAGACTTTTTTTCAAATAAAATTTTCATCTAGAGTCCACGTCGGCTGATTTTTAGAGGAAAAAAATTGCCACGTGGACTTATAAATGACGTGAGACTAAATCGTTTTAAATAAAAATGTCACGTATATATTTTGGTCAGAATTTCTCGTCGTTGGCACCAAAGTAATTATTTTTTCTCTGATTTGACAATCAAGTGATTCAAAAAAAATATTGACATCAAAATTAATGCCATACACAAATATTAACACGCCCTTTATTTGGCAAGTAATACGAGTCTTTAAGTGGGAAGTTAGACAAAGAACGAGGTGTTTAAGACAAGAAAGTTGTGAGTACGGTACAGATGAGAGAGAGAGAGAGAGAATAATGCTATGGAGCATAGCAGACAGAGGGTTGCTTTTTGGGTACTTGGGGAATAAAATGCTGTCTCTCTACGAGGATTGGCGTGAGAGTTTCTCTCTCTTTAGATCAGACCAAATTGTCAATATTTACTCATAAACGACAAATGACAAACAAGAGGAAGGAAATAAACAAAACAAAACAAAAAAAATAAAGAGGGGAGTTTAGCCTGATCTTGATCTCCTGTAATCTTTGCCTCTTTCTACCTTTTTTTCCTTTGCTTGCTTTTTTCTCGAATTTCTGATGGCTTTTTCTCTGTCCATTCAAAGGGTGATGTGGGAAATAAAAGAAGAAGAAGAAAGGACAAAGCTCACTCAGAGAGTTTTGAACTGCGGACCCCACACACGGCCCCAGCTCTCTGCGTAACCCACGTTTTCGTAGCAATGGGAAAAAAAAAACACCAAAACGACATTTATCGATCTTATGCATCGCCATTAACATATTACGTTCAATTCTGTCGGAATCTCAACTGAGATATTGCATGCATGCTGTGCTGTGGCGGTAAAGACGAAGATTATTAAATGGCCGAGTCTCTTGTGGATTAAAATCTTCTGTTGCAGCTTTTTCCATCACCACCAGATCATCTTGGAGGTGAATCATGCCATTAAAGTTTCCTCCCCGTCCGATGATACCTGTGAGTCCCAGAAGCCAAAGAATGATTATTATAAAGCGGCTTTAGTCTTAATTATCACCAGAACAAGCACGTAAGATTTCTACCGAGATGTTAAAGTGAGACCGTCCTTGGCGCCAAGGACGGTCTCACTTTAAATCTCGGTAGAAATCTTACGTGCTTGTTCTGGTGATAATTAAGACTAAAGCCGCTTTATAATAATCATTCTTTGGCTTCTGGGGACTCACAGGTATCATCGGACGGGGAGGAAACTTTAATGGCATGATTCACCTCCAAGATGATCTGGTGGTGATGGAAAAGCTGCAACAGAAGATTTTAATCCACAAGAGACTCGGCCATTTAATAATCTTCGTCTTTACCGCCACAGCACAGCATGCATGCAATATCTCAGTTGAGATTCCGACAGAATTGAACGTAATATGTTAATGGCGATGCATAAGATCGATAAATGTCGTTTTGGTGTTTTTTTTTTTCCCATTGCTACGAAAACGTGGGTTACGCAGAGAGCTGGGGCCGTGTGTGGGGTCCGCAGTTCAAAACTCTCTGAGTGAGCTTTGTCCTTTCTTCTTCTTCTTTTATTTCCCACATCACCCTTTGAATGGACAGAGAAAAAGCCATCAGAAATTCGAGAAAAAAGCAAGCAAAGGAAAAAAAGGTAGAAAGAGGCAAAGATTACAGGAGATCAAGATCAGGCTAAACTCCCCTCTTATTTTTTTTGTTTTGTTTTGTTTATTTCCTTCCTCTTGTTTGTCATTTGTCGTTTATGAGTAAATATTGACAATTTGGTCTGATCTAAAGAGAGAGAAACTCTCACGCCAATCCTCGTAGAGAGACAGCATTTTATTCCCCAAGTACCCAAAAAGCACCCTCTGTCTGCTATGCTCCATAGCATTATCTCTCTCTCTCTCTCTCTCTCTCTCTCTCATCTGTACCGTACTCACAACTTTCTTGTCTTAAACACCTCGTTCTTTGTCTAACTTCCCACTTAAAGACTCGTATTACTTGCCAAATAAAGGGCGTGTTAATATTTGTGTATGGCATTAATTTTGATGTCAATATTTTTTTTGAATCACTTGATTGTCAAATCAGAGAAAAAATAATTACTTTGGTGCCAACGACGAGAAATTCTGACCAAAATATATACGTGACATTTTTATTTAAAACGATTTAGTCTCACGTCATTTATAAGTCCACGTGGCAATTTTTTTCCTCTAAAAATCAGCCGACGTGGACTCTAGATGAAAATTTTATTTGAAAAAAAGTCTATATGAATTTTTATTTGAAATTCACTCTAAAAATTAAAAGGAAGTTTTTAAAAAAATGATGGCAATGGTGATGGTGGGGGCCTCGGCCATTGGCCAGCAACTTGTGGGACTGCCACCGGTTGCAGTTTGTAGCTAGGCTTAGTGAGGGCTGGTGACCCTCGATTGATCTAGGTGAGTGCCATGGCTCTCGCTAGCGCTCGGTGCGGTGACCCTTGCCTCGCCAACCAACCAATCCACATCCGTCGCCGACCATTGCTGGCGGTGGTGGGATGGTGCCCTCGCTGCTGCTAGCTTTCCTTTAATGTATTTTTTTTAATATAGTTATTTTTAGCTTAATTTCTAATTTTTTTTTATTTTCAATACAAATTAGGGAGTAAATTTTGATGTTGTTGTATATAAAAGTGATGGAGATTGCATTATAATTTTTTAGATACAAACGCTGAAGTCTGACGCCTATTTAGCCATTTTTTAGCTATATATATTATCTTTATTAATTTTTAACTTACTTTAATTTTTTTGAACATCGTCCGGAATTTTTTAGTAATTTTTGGTTTTTTTTATTGCTGGCCAGGATTCTCCGACGAGCCATTAGATGGCAACTCTCACCGAAGTTGGCATTCAAATAATCATTTAAAAAAATTGATACTTAAGTGATAAAAAAATATTGGCACAAAAATAAGCACCGTATATAAATATTGGCACTCCATGTATCTTTTGTGCCAAATAGAGCATGCAGAACATCAGATTTTACTGTTTAAGTGGTCGGGAACTACGTTTGCACTTGGCCAAGTAAGCTATCTGTTAGCTGATATCATTCCACTGGTCTGTATGGTGCAGGACATCCACACTCAATAATGCATGTAGGCAACGGTAGTCGTGCGATGCGTGTGAGGATTATGGAGGAGAAAAGTCCCCAGGCAAGGACGCTTTATAGTGGGTCAAAAAAGCCATCGAGAAAATATGTCTCGTTGAGCAAAAAACATCCTGCCTGCAGTCAAAGTCGCAGAAATCGTCTGGTTTTCTCTGTTGTTCCGAGCGGGGCTCCAATTAGTTAAATGCGTCAACAAAGAGAGAAGGGCTGAATGATAAACTCGCAGTAATCCCAATATGATGAGTGGCTCTTCTCGTGATTGAAAGCATCATGCAATGATGTCGATGTTTGATTAAGAGAAAAAGGAACAACAGTGAGTAGTGTGGGATGAGGTGTGGGGCATGCTCATCATTTCTCTCCTCATCTTTAAAGCAAATGCAGCACCCCAGTAGTGCCCTTGTATGACAGCGGGAATCCTTGTGGGGTTTCCCCCACCATCGCTTGAGCTACATTAATTCAGATCAGACGATGCTATCGATTTCTTGAAAGACCAAATGGGTGGGGGAGACAAATTTTCTTGTTCTCAAAGGTTTAAAGAGTGAGGTAAGAAAGAGAAGCGTTGGTTTACTCTTCTTGCAAGGAAGTATCGGTGCTTGCTTTATGGAATTAACGGAGATTCCCGCAAAGATATCTTTATGGATCGAAAGACACAATCTTTCGGAGTCCGAATGATTTGGTTTTCATTTTGCCTGACATGAATTCTACGAAGCACTGAAAGGATAAAACACTAACTACACTGAACCTGACATCCATGCCCCACTCCCAGAAAGCCCAACCCGCAAATTTTTGCATGATTTTTTTGCCTGAGATCAGCAAAATTAAAACGAAAGCATCGCAATTTTTTTTTTCTTTTCTTCAGTTGACTTCATATCTAGATCAATAGTCAAATGCTGGATTTTGAGATTAGTCAATAAGTGATTTGTTATTACACATATGAACCTAATTCATGGGATTGTTAATCACATGGGTTAAGTTATCATCATTTTTTATTTTTTTTCTATTGGCTTGAGTCTCATTCCTCTTGATGTATCATCACTTAATTTTCTTCTCAAAGATTTAGTCGATCAACCAAATCCACTTCTAACTTCACATAATCAATAGATATAATTCCATCTTTACGCAACTATTTTACCACATCATGTCTCAACTAGATTAATCTATTTTTACCATTGAAAGTTTACTCAAGATAATAGCTATTTGCCACTTGGCAATCACATTACATGAACGACAAAAGGTGTCGGTTTCATTCTGAAAGGAATATCTGCTATTTTTTGTTTTTTACTCACTTAGGCTCATTGTCACCAATTCTAGTGTTACAAATTCTGATTCTATGGTGGATTTAGCAATTATTGTTTTGTTCGGCTGATTGTCAAGTTACAAAACCTCTATCAAGGAAGAATATATAACCCTAGTGGATTTTCTCCAATTTGAATTTGATATCCAGTTAGCATCATTGTATCTTTCTTATACAACGAAAAATCCATTATATAAAATGCCATAGTTAATGGGTCGTCCCATATTTACTCTGCTCAAGGAAGTTAAACGATCACAATGATGATTTTGTGTATATATGTTCAGTCTGCACATAATCTACGTCGAACCGAGTGTAGTTCATCAAATGCATTAGACTCCCAATAACCTGAGCATGCTCAGACTAAGCGCACTATCTCCTCTATTTTTGTTAAATTGAGTATTAGAATCATTAGGAGCACTCGCAGGTGTGAAATCAAGTGTTCATACATTTTATAGTAAGTAGCCTTTTCCACATAATGCTCTTTGGGTAAGCATTGGGTCCCACGAAATCACTTGCTATGATTGTGCACCCCAAATACCATTCGTTTCTCCCCAAGTCCCTTCATATCAAACTTTAGAAGTCAAAAAATGTTTTTTTCTTTACAATGTCAATGCATATATAAAAATAAGCATGTCGTCAACACATATAAGCTAATAGCTTCACTATCAACGATTTTTGTTTACACACATTTTATCTTCTCCATAAAGGAAAAATCTGTTTATTAACTAGTGCTTGATGAAATTTTTCATGCCATTATTTTGGTGCTTGCTTTACATGAGATAAAGATTTAAGTAGTTTACAGACTTTGTTTGTCTGGGCCAGGAAGAATACATCCCTTAGGTTGCACCATGTAAACTTCTTCTCAAATTACCATTTAAGAACGGTCATCCATTTGGGTAAACAAGAAGTTTTATAATATAAGCTCGGGGCAATTAAAACCCGAGTGATGAATTCTAGTTTTTTGGAGTGTTTGTATTTGTTTTGCTTCTTTGTACGCGAATCGTAGACATCAATTCATTAGAACAGTGTACTAATAATTATGTGCCTACATACCTTATTAGCACGGGTCCATTGTTATAGCAAGCTTATTATAGTCGAGTTGGCCTCCATAAGTACGAAAGATACTCCATGCACATCTAAGATAGAGAAAACACTTCATTGCCACCTTTTTGGAAGTTGTTGCCATTAAAAACTTCAATTTTGATATGTTAGGCTATGGTTATCATAGGACATAGTGTTGTAGTGGTGTGCCAACACAATGAAGCATCGGGGTGTAGGCATCAGGTGGTGGCAACATCATGGCACCACGATGGTTGGTGGCGATGGCACGACGATGGTAGCGGCGGTAGTTTCTACTTGGAAGATCCGTAAAGTTATTTTAAAGG
>JAGVVM010007958.1:0-20355 GCA_019149425.1 Psidium friedrichsthalianum | reverse complement strand
AATCTCCCTTCTTTCCTCCCCCCCCCTCTCCCCCTTCCTTTCCCTCTCACCCCCCTCTCCTCTCTCCCCCCCCCTTTTCCCCTTTTTCCTCTTTTTCCCCTCCTCCCCGCCCCCCCCACCCTCTTCCCCCCCCTCCCTTCTTCCCTCCTCTCTCCTCTCTCCCCTCCTTCCCCTCTCCTTTTTCCTCTTCTCTTTCCTTCCCCCCCCCCCTCCCCTCCCCCCCCCCCTGCTCCAGCTGATTGCAAATCCTCCATAGCTGAATCTGAAGCTTGTAGGTCGCAATTAAGTCCTGTGATATAGGACACCGCATCTCCGAGCAATGAAGCCTTGTCCATCTTTTGACACATCGGAACCACGGCCTCTAGGGCGTAAAACCTATGATTAAGCTTCTCCCTCTTCGCCTCTCCGCCTCAACGGTTCAAAGGCTCTCCTCCGTTTGCAGGTTTCACCCGCTTCCTCGCCTCTTTTCAGGTTCCCGACTTGTTCGCTCTCTGGATCCTTAACCACTGAGGCGTTCAAACATCCGAATGGTCCGAATCCCCCGCTCCAACATTGCTCGTACTAGTCAAAACTCCTCTCGAAGGGTAAAAAAATGAGGTAGACCTTCTGTCGTGATGCCTTTTCACAATCTGTCTCTCTATCTCAGGGGTTAGTAGTGCTTGTCTATTCTCCGCGTCTGGTTGGAGATAAGTCACGAATGAATAAGAGGAAAGGAAAGGAGAAGGGGCGGGGAGCACGAGGGAGGGGAGGAGGAGGGGAGGGAAGGGGGGGGGGAGGGGAGAGGAAGGAAGGGGTGGGGGGGAGGGAGAGGACAAAGGGGGGGGAGGTGGGGGGAAGTGCGGGGGGAGAGAGGGGGAGGGAGGAGGGGAGGAAAGACAAGAAGAAGGGGAAAGGAGAAAAAAGAAAAGAGGGAAAGAAGACCGTCGGGACGCGCTATTCCTACGGCTTTGCCCCACTGGGGGCTTTCGGTGAGGCACTGCTTGAACGGGTTCTCTATCTGAAATGTCATAGAGCGATCAGTTTTAATCTCCATCGTGACGGTGGATGCGCAGATCCAGAAAACAGACGTCGGGTTCATTCTCCTGTTCAAAAAAATCCCCACTACCGACAACCCATTTTCCTGATCATGAACAATTAAATAGCCCTCTAATTCTCAATCATAATCAGAGTTCTGGAAGATCAGCGTCGGTGGAACCCAGTTCGATCCACACCGTTCAACTACGGGACCACGCCATGTTCCTGCAGCCCAAAGAACCTGCGCCTGCCAAGCCCTCTCGCTACCCGCAATTCCGCCCCCTCGGCCCCCGTGATCCACAGAGGAGTTGAGCTAAAGAAACCCCGACCCCACGCAACCCCACCCACTGGCAAACGACTGTTTTCATGGAGAGCAAGAAGAACCACTCGGGTGTCCGTCACCGTCCTGCCTCACCGCCATCATCGGCGGTCCGCGGACCCGGACATCACGAATTGAGCTCGCGAGGAAACGCCTCTGTTGGGTGCTCCTGCTCGGCCGGAGAGGAAAGCGGCGTTCTGCTCTTGGTCTTTGTATCGCCCTTTGTAATACCCCTCGCCCCAACCGGGACAGGGTTGGGAATATTGGCCAGAGCTCTGCTCCGAAGATGGTGTAGTCCCGCCGCGCCGCAAGTCCCCTCCCTCTCGCAACACCGCCTCGATCAGGGCCTGGAGCCGCCAGCTGCACCGAGTCCTGATTGGCAAGCGCCGGCGGGGGAGGCGGCCGAAGGCGAGAAGACGGCGGCGGAGGCGTGTCCGTAGTCGGTCCACAGATTCATCGAACAAAAACGAATCAAAGAAGCTCGCTCCTTTTTCTTTCCCCAAGTGCTGGTGAGGCGGAGAGATTCGGGGCGGGAGGGTTCTGGATGTGTTTCTCCGGAAGCTGAATTGAGTTGTTGGTGGGAATGAACTAGTTTTGGGGGGAGTTCTGCAAGTGGCTTTCGGTTAAAAAAGGGCGAGTGAGCGAGTCAGGAAGTGGACAGAGAGGGCGCAGTTTGGTCCTCGGCGGTGGTTTCTCCGAGGCTGGTCGAGCGAGTCCAGGGACGGCTTTGAGCGGCTTGAGAGCGCTCCAAATCCTTCGATGCTCAGCCGCGCAAGAGACTGGCAGCAGAATGGCTCGGGCTCGGCCTCGTTCCCAGTACGAGTGGGGACGCGTAACGGACTCGGCCTGGTGGGTGGAGGGGACCTGCCCATCTCGGGTCTCCTTGACCGGCTCCGGGTCTCCTTCCCATGCCAAGAAGCAGCCGCGAACGAGAACCCGATAAACAACAGACCTGGACGGGCCGAGCCGGGTCGGATTACCCTACAAGAAAGGCCCGTCAAATTTTGGCCCCCCCCATGACAAACCTATCGGTAAAAATCACGTTGGCTCGATCATTTGGTAGTCAACGATACGAGGAGGGCGTTCATATTTCTAGACTCATTTTACCGAACGAAGTGGCCGTACCTTGAAATTTTAGGTCAAAACTAAAACAGGGTATAAAAGGCGCTCAGCTTGGCTTATATTAAGTTTGCTCAAAGCACAACTTCGTGAATGGATAAATCGGTGTTCCTTCCTTTGTCTATCCGAACAAACTCCGGACCGTTGCACGTTATAGCACCCCGTTGCGATGACCGTTACCCTATAGAGCACCACTTTCGGTCCATGGATAATCCGAACTTTGCTCCGGCTTTGCATTTTCGGCTCCATATTTAATATTTTCTACTCGTCGTCCGTTAAACAAACACTAGCATAAGCTTTAAAGAGATGAAGAGAGAAATTTTATATCACTTGCTTTCGTCACTCGTTGAATGTTTTTTTTTTGTTTATAATAGTTCCATGATTCAAATGTCTCGCGTATTTATGTATGTTTAGGTGTAGGGTTAGCTCGTACTGTAAAAAAGAAAAAGAAAAGAAAGAAATCTACAAGTCAGCAGGTGGGCATACAAAGTATCTTTTTTGGAAGAAAATCTGAATTATGGATCTGATTAAACCCATAATTTTCAGTAGTCAAGATTTAATTTATTGTATTACTATTTGTCGTCGAACAGAAAACTAGCATAGAATTATTACCCTTGAGAATTTTAAGTATTTGTCTAACCTATTAGGTCTCCACCAAACTAATATAAAATGAGCTTGATCACAATAGTACCACGATAAATTTATTTATGTCTCGTCGATCACAAGAATATTAACTGAATGCATATAATTATTGACAAATAGTCCCAATGGAAGATCTACATTTTTAATTGATCATAAACTTGGAGACCGAACGTAACCAGCAATTTATTTCACAATGGCTAATCCTTAAGCCGTGAAATCAGGAGTAGAAGTCAATCAACCTCGATAGATGGCCTTGAGAAAGGACTTCTTCTCTTCAGAACATGATAAAACAACAAATGAACATGGCTATGTTGGCAGCCCCGCCGTTGATGGCAGCCCTGGCAAGGAAGGTACAGCTGCCAACATTGCCTCCCCAGCCACCGCAGCGACGGGTCGCAGGCCCTCCTCGCCCAAGGGCCGGTGACCTCCGCCGGTGGCCTGCTCAAACACCCCCACTCCAAAAAAATAAAAATAAAAAAATATTGACAAAAATTCAAAAAACAAAAAGCAAAAAATTCAAAAAAATTCAAATAATTATTTAATGTTTTTCACGTCAATGTTGATTGGTCAAAGGGACTGAATTGACACAAATTTAAAAGGTTTAGAACTGCATTGACATAAAAAAAGATTTAGAATTGAATTAACACAATCACAATAGATTTACCACTTTTTTGGTAATTCTCCCATGAATAAAGAGATGCTTGCCATTTGTTTGTGATATTCCTTCACTCTATAACTGCCATTGACCCACATAATAGAAATTGATAAACTTAATTTCTTATTATTGTATACTAAAGAATACATTGGGATGGACAGAGTCAGTCACATTATAAATTTATTAAAATTTTGGGTGATGTTGAGAGCCCATCTCACTTTTCATAATTGTTTTTATTTTTATCAATCTAAAATTAAGGTTTTGTTTGTTTTGTGAAATAAATGGTTTGAAAACAATTTTTCTAAAAATGATTACTCATGTCTCTTGAAATAATTAGTCAATAAAAAATGCTCTACAGTAATTCACGTGCAAGCTCATTTTTGTAAGCGAGATAAGCAATCATTTTTAGAAAAATATTTTCCGAATTATTCTTTTTCCGTAAAACAAACGAAAACTAAAGCTCATTAGTAGGAAAGGAATCGACATCGGCATGGATAGAACTCAGAAGAGAAGCGCCACTCATCATCTTCAATTCCATTAAGAGAAAAAGCTACAAAATTCATACAAGCGGCACCAGTAATGTCTTGACGGGAGGCTTTTGTTCAAAATCTTCAATTGTGGCACTATCTCCGATCCATTTTCCGAAATGCTTATCGCTTGTTGCTTCGCCCCCAAAAACCATGAACACTACACAAGAAGAGATGCGCCAGCGACAGTTTCATCAGAGCCATTGCTGGTCCTGACACACCGTTTTTGAGATATGAAAGATAGGTATAAGAAAAAAAAAAACGAGAGATCAATGCCTATTTAATGAGGTTTAGCACTAATATCCACTGTCCAATCTCGTCTTTTTAATTTCGACCGTCAATTTCTTTTTCTGTAATTTTTATGATCTTAACCAGTGGCCTTATCAGTAGGTATGCGACCCTACCGGTAAAGGTATTGAGAGGTGGAGATGCTAGCATTATAGTTGTGGGATTTGAATTCCGCGCTCTATAAAGAATTAGAGCAAAAGTCAAAGCGATGAGAGTTATGGGTGAAGTATAGTAGAAGTTCCATAAGTTGTGCATGACTTTTGCTTTAGTGCAAAAACTTTCAAAACGATCATTTAAATGTCAACTCTGATCTGAATTGACATGGCTAGCTAAAAATCCTATGTGGACTTATTTCTTATTGTTATTTGAGCTGACGTGATTCGTCGGAATTACATGTGGACTTCCACGTAGGCTTAAACTTAAAAATTAACTAAAAACTAAAAAAAATTAAATAGAAGAAAAATAAGCTAAAACTTTTTAAAAAAATGGGGTGAGAGGTTTTGTTTGGGCAATGAGGGTTGCACAGCCCTTGCTGCTCCCCCCCTACCACCATCGCTAGGAAAGGTCGGCCAGAGTGGGGTTTGGCTGGCGGGGGTTGTCGAGCCCCAGCCAGTGGTCGGCGACCCCTGCCGATGGAAGGTGAGGCCTCTCAGATTTAGGCAAAGTCGAGCCTCGCTAGCTGAGGCCAGCTCTATGAGGTTAGGTCTCATCGAGTCTGGGCGAGGCCAGGCGGCGGGGTTGTCGACCATTGGCCTGGGCTTGATGACCCCCACCAGCCAACCCCCACTCTCGCTGGCCTTTGTCGATGATGGTGGGGTAGCCCTCATTGCTTGAATGAAACCCCTTACTTAAAAAAAAGATTTTAGCTTATTTTTAAAATTTATTATGCTCATTAATTTTTTTTTCTTAAAAGTCTATATGGCTAGAATTTTATAAAAAATATGTCACGTCAAATAATAAGTTTAAATATAAAAGCTGCGTATTTCATTTGGCCATAATTTCTCCGATTTAACATTTAAGTGATCGTTTTGAAAGTTTTGGTATTAAATTGAGCGTTGTATACAACTTCTGGCACTTGTAATGTAGTTCTTCCGGAGAATTAGAGATAGGACCGACCAAAAAAAAAAAAAAAGAACGGCAGCCTTTTGCTTGGGACAAAAAGGGGCAGGATCAACAAGGGTTCACAAAGCGAAAGGAGGGTAGGTGGGTCTTTTACGTTGCATTTTGCGTTTAGTTTTTTTTATTTTTCTCCCCTTTTAATAGTAGAGTTCGAAATCCGATTTACAGCAACTACTACTAGTTCCTGCGTAATTGATACTATTTATTCAATCTATTGTCTCTACAATCATATTCAGGTTGAGCTTTTATAGTGAATTTGGAAATATAGCTGTGTTGATGATTCTCATGGAATTTTAAGCTCATCATCCTCGGAAGCAGAAAGTGGTTGAGAAAAAGTTTACGACTGCCAAAGGAGCAGCTTTTCCTTGTAAAGCCACTAAAGTCTACAATCACCTCCCGGGCCTCCATAACTGAGTGAGAACAAGGCGATCGCAAACCAGTTCATAAGCGTGAGATCTGGCAGCCCACTCGAACGTCCTGAACAAAGGAGGAAGATGGAAAAACTTATGCTGGAAGGAATGTAGTACGGCCACCTAAGTATCTGATTTTGTTGGAAAATTTAGCGAATGGGACAACGGAATCAGACTTTGAGGCATGATAGTTCTCTCTTTAAAAACTTGTCTGCCCCAAATCCGTGCTAATGGTTAGCGACAAAGATCCTCCAGACTCTCAAACAAGAATATTATATAGCAATTCTAATGTTTCTCCAAGAACTCTCTCGAAAAACAATAAAGAAAGAAGGCTGTATATCTTTATGAGAGAAATGAAAATCTGAAATTGAAGAAGTGAAGTTATGAAACTGAATAGAATAGTTAAATATATAATGAGAAAATAACAAATATTTTTGCATCCGAAATGTACTTAATTCTCATACAATTCTTTGTATCCGAGGACAATTTATTCGATCACACTTTTTTATTGTCCAAAGAACAATTTATAAAACTGCTAACTTCTCGAAGTTCTAAAACTGCTAACTCAAATAGACACAACTCTTCATGTCCGAAACTGTCAAGTCTGAAGAGTTGCAACCATTGAACATAATTAATCAATTAAAATTTAAAATTAGTATTAAAAATAACCTCAACTCCTTGCGTTCGGATGCAAGAGGATATGGTGAGGTCTAGCCCACTTGCTCATTGCTTTATTTGAAAGACTATAGTAACTTTCTAATTAATAAAGTGACTTGCGCTCTTTCTTCCAGTTTGTCCGGAATTGGAAAAATGGCACTTTTATTTGTTTTGCAAACAAACTTCAACAGGTTTTGTGTGTTGTTCATGGTTCTTCGGTCGTCCGAAGATGCAAACTTATGTTGAAAGAAGCAGAGGCTAATGAACCTTTCTCCACGGTCATTGATTCATCGGTCCCAAAATCCTAAATTAATTGAAAGTACAACCTCTATTAGATATTCAAACTGCTAATTTTTTTTAAAAAGTTATTAAGTTTATTTTAATTTCAAAACAATATTGCCAAATATTTCCTTTGGCTGGAGAATCATATCCACTACTATCTTTTCTTGGTGGAATAATATGCACTTACTTGGATTTGTGAGATTTCCCTCTCTCTCTCTTTTTTTTTTGGTCAAAGAGATTTCCCTTTCAAATTAGTGTTTCTAGGCCCTTTCTAAATACTTTAACATGGGAAGGTAACCAAAAAAAAAAAAAAAAGAAATCGGTGAATTCCGGCTCCCTATTTCCTCCATAAAAAATTGTGGCCGACGTTGGACCATGCCTTTTTGCAAAATGACATAATGTTTCTTAATCATTTTCCAAAAAGAAATTATGGAAGGTACTTTTTTTTTTGTCGGTTATGGAAGGTGCTAGATCCTTGTGATAGCCATCTCAGCCTTGAGAACTAGGAAATCAAATGGGGGGAAATAAACTGAGGTGATCGGTTTTCAATCCGATCCAGTCTCATCCTAGAATCGAGAACTAGACTGAACCGCACCGTTCAATCCGATCTGATTTTCGGGCGGTCTAATTATTTGACCGATCGCTTTTTGTGTGTGTGTGTGTGTGTGATTCGTCATTAAATTTTTCTCGTTAACAACATATTCAACGGATTATCTCTTGTTAAGTGCATTGCGTTGTCACTAAACTTGGAAGTCATACTAAGCATCTTAAATTTAGGTTTAGATTTACATTTTAAAAAAATCAGTCGGTTCGGTAGGGTTCCCAGTTGGGTTCCCTCTTGAAACCGGGAACTGGATCAACTGTAATTGGGAACTGGACCAGAGCCCTCGGGAATCAAATCAAATTGGCCGGTTTGGTCCGGTTCGGACGGTTTCTAATTTGATCGGTCTATTATGCTTGGCACTAGAAAATAGTTCAAAAGGCAATTTGGAATTACAGAAGGTGCTCAAGCTTTGCTTATTAAGTTGCTCAAACTACTTCTTCCCTGGAGGTCATTGGGCTCTACAGTAACCTCCCTGGCCTCCATAGCCAAGCGTGTACCCCATTTTCCGTACATTGCGATGGTTCGTCAAGCCATAAACGTTGGACTTATCGACATATTCTCGGATTTTCTTGGTAGGTTGAAGGCGGGCGGTAAATCTGTAAACCCAGTACATATTCCTGAAGTAGGCCGCATGTGTGTAATCAGAGTCGCTGTCGGGAAATCGACCACTTCCCATCGGAGGACAGTATCCATCGTTTCCCTCCATGCCGACTCCTCCCCAAGCCGCATGGAGCGAGCCGTTGCGTAGATAGGCGAATAGTTCCTTCGGCCAATAACCCACTTTAACCGGAGGATCATCTTTCACGATCAACCACCAGTTCGCGGTATACAAGTCCTGGTCGGAAGGAAAGTGTCTTATTAACAAGTTTCATTGCACAAGTGAGAGAGGTCCAACATGCACCCGATTCGATTTTTTGCGCTGGAAAACACGATATGGACATCTTTATTTAAGGCTGAGATTGCCAATATGCCTTTGATGACCTTGATGAATCAAGCTTACCTGTTCAACTCGAAGCTGCAGCTCGTATTGCTTCCCGCCGATGACGGAAGTATCGTAGAATGGATAATTGGTTGTTACTTCCCTGTCGATCTGAACAAAACCTGGACATAGCACGTTGTAGCACCCATTGTGATGACCATCGCCCTACGGGAACAATGCTTTAGTCAACGGATGATCCGACTTTGCTCCGGTTTGCATACAAAGATTGGAGGAACGGAGTTTTTAATGGGGAAACAATTAACAAAGCATGTCGAAACTAACCGTCCAGTACGTGAATAATCGGGAAATTCTATCGCCATTTAATTGTTGGTTGACCTAGCAAATAAAAGAAGTTAGACAAATTCTCACTTTATTTTTTTTCAATCGTGATTGACTTCCTAAAACTTAAAAACGTATTACTTACTTGCCAACCGGCTGCGATCATGCTAATATGCTCTATGGGACCTGTCTCAATCCATATGTTGTGTGAGCTGAACTGGTCAGGAGCAACAGTGAGATTGTAGACCGTCATCCTCGCCCCAGCTCCATATTTGATGTTTTCTACCTTATTTTCTCTTAAAGAAACCACCTGCACGTGATCGTACATACTTTAAAGCAGATGGAGTGAGAAAAATCTTATAACTCTTACTTTCATCCCTAGTTGAATGTTGTCCATAGTTCCATGATTCAGATGTCCGACGTGTATTCATGTTTGTGTTGGTACTTTTAGAGGTAGTTCGTATTGTTAGAAAAGAAGATTTTCATATTGTTAAAATATAACAAATCTACACGACAGCATATACGCATACATAACATCTTATTTGAATTGAATCCAACAGGATTTCAATATTTCTCATTATTGATTCTTACGCACGCCAGAGACAGGGGGGAGAGAGAATACATGTTGATTGTTATTAGTCTGTCCCATGGTAGATATAGATGGCATTTTAGGAACGGATCTCGCCCTTATCAAATCTTCCTTGGTCACTCGAGGAATGGGAGCTGTTCCGACGGGGCAAGGTTCTCTCAAGCCGAAATTTACAGATTTTGCATTTGCGGGAGGTGTGTCCTCTTCAAAAGGAGGCAAGTTGGGTTCTAGCTGCACAAAAATCATGAAAATCAAGGAAAACACGAGAGACAAATTTCATGTTAAGACTATAGTTGAGTCGATTGCTGGGGGAAAAAATCGATGAACTTCTTTACCTGAATTTTATGATCTCTGAGTAAAGGATGATCGAATGCGGGTTGCTTGTGAATAGGTACGCAGTCGATGGTATCTCCGTCTTTGGTCTTCATAGAAGTATCAAACATAATCAAACCATTTGTCAAAGCAAACATTAGTACTTGCTGAGAAAAATACTTGCAGAAATTGTTGTTAAAAAAAGAAGATGCTGTGAATTTGTGGAAGCAGTACCGCAAATGCCTTGACGGCAGGCTTATTCAAAATCTTTAGTTGTGCCTCTATCTCTGAATCATCCTCGGAGACGCCTGCTGCTTTGCCCCAAAAACCATGAACGCCACACAAAATGAGATGCCCCAGTAACAGTTTCACCAGAGCCATTGCTGTTTTCGAAGCTCTCCTCCAAGATATGAAGATTGGTATAAGAAAACATGAGAGAGGAGTGCTTATATAATGAGGTCTAGCACCTCTTAAGCACAGATATCCGCCGTCAGATCCGGTGGTTTTCGATCTTGACCGTCAATTCGATTTTCTCATGATTTTACCATTTTAAGCGGCGAGGATATCATCTGCTTTTATGAGAATACAGAAGCACAAGCTGCACAACCACCTTTTTTTTTGTCCTTTTTTTTCTTTTGTGTTTGACTAGAGCGGCAAATGAGTAGTTATTCATTGAACGTGTGAATGGCAGGTAACCGTGTAATTAAGGAAAAATTTCAAATAAAAACTCAAAGTACCATTATTTTTTCAAATGAAGATTTGAAGTGATCATATTAGCCTCACATAAGAGCTTGAAGTAGCCACGACAGTTTCAAATAAGGGCATAACACTGGGTAGCTAAATATTTCAAACGGTCATGGGCATTTTCGTCCAAAGACAATTTTGATTCTAATTTTTTTTAATTTTTTTTCTCATTCTTTTTTTTTCCTTTGCTGCAATTGGCGAGGGCCTGCAAGCCTTTGCCAGATAGGGCGAGGCAATCCTCAGCCGGCGTCATCGAGGGTGGACCTCGAACAGATTGTGTGAGGGCAACCCTCACCCAGTCCTCTTCGAGCATCCTCTGATTGACATGTGCCACCTCACGTGCTTTAAAATCAAGTACCAGCATCTCTAAAATCTTTTTGGTAACCCTATAAAAAGCTAACAATGTTAGTTCAATATCTTTATCTTATGACATTTAGCTGTCATGTCACTTTGTTTCCTAGTTTCCATTTAAAGTTATCGAAGCTTTTAAACAACGGGGGCCTTATTTCTCTCGTCTGTTTATCCAAGAAAAAATAGCAAATGATCATGCCCCATCAATTAGTTTAGACTGCATCTGTTTATCAAGAAAAAACGCAAATAAGTAGTATTTTTTTTTATAGGTGTTATCTTTCCGACCAAAAAAATAAAAAAAAATATATATATATATATATATATATAGGTGTTGTCTAAGTTTCTCTTTTGCTTTAAAGCAATAACATATCCAGAATAAAGTTCATCTACCTTTATGAATAATCATATAATTTTCACTGAATAATATGCATCTTTGCCATTTGTAGAAATAAATACAAGCTTGTCATTATTTTCACTGGATAAAGGCATGCTTGCCATTTGTCCATAATATTACTTCATTCTATAACTGCCATTGACCCACGGAATGGAAATTGATAAACTTAATCTCTTATTATTGTTTATTAAAGGGTACGTCGGGATGGGATGGACAAAGTCAGTAAAAATCTAAAAATTACGCAATAATTTGTGATTTTGAGAGATGTTGAGAGTCAGATTTCACTATTTCGTAAATTATTTTAATTTAATTAACTTAATTTATTAGGGTAAATCTACGCAATAGTTTCATGTTTGGGGCCCAAAGAACTTCATAAAAGCGGTGAATACAATTAGTGAAACTAGAGCGGAAAAATAACAGGAGAAGTATACTACAAGTGCCACAAGTTGTGTATGGTGCTCACTTTAGTACCAAAACTTTCAAAACCATCACTTAAATGCCAAAATCAAGGGGAAAAAAAGATCACTTAAGTGCCAAATCGGAGAAATTTCGTCCAAATGAAATACATGACTTTTATATTTAAATTTATTATTTGACGCGGCATTTTTTTAAATAAAATTCTGGCCACGTGGATTTCCACATACACTTTTCAGATAAAAAATTAATAGAAATATTAAATTAAATAAAAAATAAGCTGAAAACTTCAAAAAAAAAAGGGACGGGATGGTTTTATTCGGGCAGCGAGAGTGGGGGTTGGCCAGCGAGGGTCGCCGAGTCCCCATTGCTTGAACAAAACCTTCTTTTTTCAGCTTATTTTTATTCTATTTAATTTTTAATTTTTTAGATAATTTTTAAATTAAAGTCCACTTGTACTTTCGGCAAGCCACGTCAGCTCAGTTATTAATAAAAAAAAAGGCAATGTAGGATTTTCGGCAAGCAAATTGGAGTTGTCACTTAAGTGATTGTTTTAAAAAAAATTGACACTTAAGTAATTGTTTTGAAAGTTTTGGTACTAAATTGAGCGCCGTACATAATTTATGGCACTTGTAATGTACTTCTTCCAAAATATAATAGTACTATAAAAAAAGCTAAAATTTGATGGGTTAATCCTGCTAGTGTGCACCAAATTAAAGTACGATTGATCGATCCTTCTTTTTCGCATTTAAAGATAATCTCTTTTTTAGAATATTAACACATTATTGAACTTGTTGCGTTAACACTCATTATGTAGGAAAAGAATTGACATCGGCATGGGTAGAATTCAGAAGAGAAGGCTTAAAACTCATTATTATGCGATGTGAAATCCCATCAAGAAAAAAAGCTGCAAAAATTCATATAAGCAGTAGCACAAATGTCTTGACGGGAGACCTGTTCAAAATCTTCAATTGTGCCTTACGAATCATCTTCGGAAATGCTTGTCAACAATTTCATTAGTGCCATTGCTGCTTTCTACGCACTCCTTTGAGACATGAAAGATAAAGGTATTAGGAAAAAAAAATGAGAGATCAATGCCTATTTAATGAGGTTTAGCACCAGCATCCACCGTCCGATCTTGTGGTTTTAATCTCCATCGCCATTTTCATGGCGGTCTCAAAAGATTGTCTTCATGTCGCAACCGACTTCATGTCGTAACCGACTGTGGTGAGCTTGTTCTAAGTGCTGGATATGGTGAAAAATTCAGATTGGGAGAACCTCAGATAATTACCGGAGGACTCATCGTACCCAAACGAGTTATAGCTATCTCGATCGGTCGAAACATTAACGTGTAACTTACGTTCCTGATAGAAATTGATAGAATATTTAAATATTAAATCATGCATTCACCTAACGGTTTAAGTTTTTAGAATAAGTGGCAGTGGTCTCAATAAATCTAATATGGTATTAGATCAGAAGGTCTTGACTCTTATTTGTTTTCTCAATGTTATATTTCCATGCTTCTTTTTACACAAACAGATTGGACTAATCTTGAAGGAGAATGATAAGATTTAAATACCTTCGCCAAACATTTTAAACGCGAATTGCATGTTCGAATTTTTTTTTTGAGCTCAGGTTCAAAAGAAGAAAATGTCTCCTCTAAAACATAAAAATGGGGCGGCGATCCCTCATTGGCCAATCGTGGACATGGGGATTTGCAGGGAGGTTGACTCTAGAAGTCGCCGGAGTGCCACACGTTGAAAGATATTGGAGGAGCGAAAGCTGGGAAGAGGTGCCCTGATCACCATAGGAAATGACTACAAAAATGATTTTTTTTTTAAATCCTTACCAAATTGATGTTATTGCCCCCGGAAACAAACATGCATGAACCATTTTTCGAAGTATGTGTTCGGAATGCCAAAGTCTTGCAACCCGTAGCACGACACAAAAAGATCAGACTAATCGTGAAGGGATTGTAAATCATGCATGCATCTAATAGTTTAATCGTTTGGGTCAAAATTACTGATATGGAATCAGAGCCAATATTATCTCATTAGCCGAATTCCAAGTGTTAGTGGTCAAAATTTCATTCCACATGCCATTTGTAATCTGGCTTGAATATGAATTGCACATGAGAGGGGGCGTCATATTTCGTGAAAAAACCTCAACGGACATTAAAGCTCCATTTATTTTGTGAAAAATGAATGACTTGAAAAATATTTTCCTATGAATAATCGTTTGAAATAATTAGTCAATGAAAAATGTTTTTATCTATCGTCAATAATTTATATCTAAACATTTTCATGGATGATGATTTTTTTTTTGTTCGTTCATGTTTGTAAGCGATATAAGTAATTAATTTTATAGAAACATTTTTCTAAATCATTGTTTTTGTGTGAAATAAACGCACCCTAAGTTTTGTTTTGTGAATATCACACGTACTATGTGGCGTGTTTTCCATGTAACACCATGACCCCGATGCAATTAGAAACTTTAGTAAATGACTACATGGTAGCTTCTTGTATCAGATAACATCATCTTGATTTATCGTGGACCTCGGACTTGTTTGAGCATAGTATATATTCCCAATGATTTCGTGAGTTGGATTCATTTGTATGGCCCTATTTCTTATTTCATCTAGAACGTTAGTGTGAGTTCAGTAGATAGATTGATCATGTTCTTCCTAGTTTACCGCACAAATTGATTTATGAAGATGACGAGTATTTAAACCCACTGAGCTCATATAAGATACATATACATATTTGTTATATTTACATCTATATACTGCGTAAGATTGTGCCTCATTGGACATGGCCCGATTTGGAAGACAAGTGCGAAGCAAGCATTTTCCCCAAAAAAGATGGCAACCATGCCCTATTTCAAGGGACAGCTTTAGTCCTCCAACTCGTCTTTTACCCATTAAGGGCCATTATTCATAGCTCTGGACGTTAAAGTTTACTATTGTTTAATATAGACGTAGATGGAAAGTAATAAATGGTGAAGACCACATTTTTTGAAGTCATGTAAAGAACCCAGCGGACTTTCATGTTAGGAAGAGGCATGTTCGTCACGACTTTCACAATGTATAAGCCTGTGTAGCCCAAGTACTGCTTATTAACACAACAAATCTGCAAGTTCCCCAACACCATATGATACAGATGAAGCTCCTGCCGTTGCTGTTCGCATTTTCGGTGTTTCTCTGTTTGAGGTTGGGGAAAATTTCAGAAGATGAAGACATAGAGTGGAAAGACAGGTCAAAGTGATGAACAAGCCACGGTTAAGACATTTACGGTAAAATCTCTTCAACAATTTGGCAAGGCTCTGATTTTTTATGGAGTTTGTGTTAACTGCAACTTATGTTGTTATTTAAGTTCACTCTGGCATCGTACTTTTGAAAAGCAAGCTAGTTCGTGCTTGATGTTTTATGTAGACCGAGGAAGGAGTACCATAGACATTGATAAAACATCCATCACTAGAACAATCCTCTGTTGAAGAATTCACAAAGTTCAGGTAAAGATCATCGGTCCTTCTTTAATAAGAAAACCATCTAGCAATTGGATCACCAGCATACATATTCCTCCTCGTATTCTATAATTGGTTTTTTTCCTTGAAGAAGAAGAACCGATGTACGTTTAACTAGCGTCGCCAGAATTTTCGCGCATAAAGTTTTATCGCCTGCGGGTTGCGAGATGTCCGATTGGAACTGTACCGATTTCACGGTAGCAAAGACAGATTTGATCAGGGCGAGAGTCTTGCCAAGGATGCCATCTTTAGCAGCTTCAAGGCGATGCTCTTCTATCTAACCACCTGTACTCTCTCATCTTCTTTTCTCTCCGAGGGCGTGTGTGGGTATTTGCGTGGCTGTGTGTTTATCTTTGTAGCATTTACTTTAAGGCTGACCATTGGAATAAAGAACAGACATTTCAACATAAGAAAATAACCATGAAAATAACAGACTAGTGCAATGATAATATGCCATTTGAACTTTTCCCTAGTAGCTTAAACATCTCATTTCATTTGGAGATGGTTACTTTGAGGCACATTCGACGGACGATATAAATATGGAATATTGGGAGATCCGTCTATAATATAAGTGTGCCATGGTCAATTCAGCTCACATAACATAAGATTCAAAGCGGGCCTGTAGATCATATTAGCATGATTGCAGTGGTCGGATGGGAGTGATCGAATTTATCGGTATTGAGAGGGGTTATCACGCAAAAGAATTCCTAAGAATGACTGAGCCCAAAGGTTAAGCACTATTTTTGAATTAAACGCCATATTGTGATCTTCCCGAAATCTATTAAAATACTCTCTCTCTTGTGATGGAGGTCCTGGAGGTTATTGTAGTTGTCCATGAGAAGTTTGCAATGAAACATTTCTCAAAAGTAAAACTGTAAAGTTGTGTATAATTCTATGTCAGTTATCGCGAGTATATTTGTTCCCTTTTTTGAGTTCCCGGAAATCGAGGTTGCAAACAGGGATGCGTAATGGATCCCCTGATGTCAAGGGTGACATAAGAGAGCTGAGGCCTTCCATTTCAAAAATGGACGCCCAGAATTGCTTAATTCAAAAAAAGAAAAAAAATTTTTTTTAAAAATTTTGAAAAAAAAAAAGAATTTTTTTTAAGAAAAAAAAATAAAAAAAAAAAAAATAAAAACAAAATAAAAAAAAAAAAAAAAAAAAGAAAAAAAAAATATAAAATAAATATAGAAAAAAAAAAATTTTTTTTTCAAAAAAAAAGAAAAAAAAAAAAAAAAAATTTAAAAAAAAAATTAAAAAAAAAATTTTTTTTTTTTTTAAAAAAAAAATCCAAAAAAAAAAAAAACAAAGAAAAATTTAAAAACAAATTTATTTTTAAAAAAGGACAAAAGAAATTTAAAAAAGAAAATACAAAAAAAAAAATTGAAAAAAAAAAAAAAATAAAAAAAGAAAAAATTTGGAACAAATAAATTTTTTTTTTAAAAAATTAAAAAAAAAAAATAAAAATAAAAAATAGAAAAAAAAAGAAAATTTTTTTTAAATTAAAAAAAAAAAAAATTAAAAAAAAAAAAAAAAAATGAAACACAAAAAAAAAAAAAAATCAAAAAAAATCACAAAAAATAAATCAAAAAAAAAAAAAAATTTTTTTTTAACATTATCAAAAATAAAAAAAAAAAAAATTTCAGGAAAAAAAAAAAAAATAAGAAAAAAAAATAAAAAAAAATTTTTTCTAAAAAAAAAATATTAAAAAATTAAAAATCTAAAAAAAAAAAAAATTTTTTGAAAAAAAAAAAAAAAAAAAAAAAATTTTTTTTTTTAAATTTTTTTTTTTAAAAAAAAAAAAAAAAAATTTTTAAAATTTTAAAAAAATTTAAAAAAAAAAAAAAAAAAAAAGATGTGGATTAAAATAAAAAAAAAAAAATTTCAAAAAAAAACTTAAAAATTATTTTAAAAATTACAAAATTAAAAAAAAAAAAAAAAAACCAAAAAAAAAAAAAATATTTTCATAACAAAAAAAAAAAAAAAAAATTTTATTGTTTTTAAAATGATCAAATCAGAATTGAACAAAACCAATTAAACAAAAAAAAAAAAAAAAAACAAAAGAAAAAAAAAAAAATTATTTGACTTTAAAACTAATTTCTAAAAATTAAAATGCAAAAAAATATAATCAAAAAAAAAAAAAATTAAAAATTTTAAAAAATTTTTTTTAAGAAAAAAAAAAAAAGAAAAAAAAAAAAAAGCGTGTTTTTTTTAGTAACAAAAAAAAAAAAAAAAAAAAAATTTAAAAAAAAAAAAAATAAAAGAAAACAAAGAAAAAAAAAAATTTTTTTTAATTTAAATAAATTTTAAAAAAACAGAAATGTTAAAAGGGTGGTAAAAATAAAAAAAAAAAAAAAAAATATTATTTTAAGAATTATAATAAAAAAAAAAAAAAAAAAAATTTAAATATTTTTTTAAAAATTTTTCTTTTTTTATTAAAAGGGGAATAAAAAAAAAGAACAATGAAGAAGAAAAAAAAAAAAAAAAAAAAAAAAAGAAAAATAAAAATACAAATTTCATAAAAAAAAAAAATAAAAAAAAATTAAAAAAAAAAAAAGAATGTTTTTTTGTTTTATTAAAAAAAAAAAATTTTTTAAATAAAAAAAAAAAAAAAAATTTTTTAAAAAAAAATAACGAAAATTTAAAAACAAACAAAAAAAAAAAAAAATTTTTTTTTTTTAAAAAAAAATTAAAAAAGAGGAAAATAAAATAAAATGAAATAAAAAAAAAATTAAAAAAATTTTTTTAAAAAATAAAAAATAAAAAAAATTAAATTATTTTTAATAAAAAAAAAAAAAAAAAAAAAAAATAAGAATTTTAAAAAAAAAATGTTTAAAAAAGAAAGAAAAGAAAAAGAACAAAAAAAAAAAAAAAAAAAAAAAAAAAAAATAAAAAAAAATTAGAAAATTTAAAATTCCCGCCGAAAATTTTTCCTCCTTTTAAAGCCTACGTGGAATAAATCCGAGCCATCCATTCGAATTGGATGGCCGATTGGATAATGTCACCCTACATTATGTTAGGGGATCCAAAAACGTCGTAACCAAACCAAAAACGAAACCGATTGAGCGGGAACTGTTGCTCTTTTTCGGTTTTCAGTTTGGAACAGAGATAAGCCACATTTCTTTTTCCGGTTCATGTTGTTTATCAATTCACGTTTGGGTAACCGAACCAACCCAAAATTATCCAAAATAGTAAACCTTACATTTTGTTGGCATCTCATGTACGACAACCCTGTTCATTGTTATTCTCCTCGTCGTTTGGATCCCTAACATAATGTTTAGGGGTGACATTATCTAATTCGGGCCGTCTCATTCTAAAATGGGACGGGCCCAGATTGATCCCAATCGACTTTTTAAAAGGGGGAAATTTTTCGGTGAGAATTTTAAAATTTAAATCATCAATTTGGGCCGTTCATTTTTGAATTGGACACCAGATCCCTTATTGTCACCCCTGACATAGTGAAACTATTTCAGGGTCCGGTCGAAGAGAGCTCTTCCTCTCCCGAGTTTTGTGTTCCTGCCATTCTCATCAAGGCATAGTCAAGTCGATTCCTGGTCTGATGCAGAGAGAGACCGAGTCCCTGTCGAAAGAGAGCTCGGCTCCCCCATACGACGGATTTGATCCACAAGGCATCAGGCCTGCAGTATCCCAGCTACCGTTGCCGGATGCTCTTGACGAACCTGGTCATGGCAACAGCCAGAATTGGACAGCGAGGATCCGCCTGAACACCCCCCTCTCCTCGCCCACACAGCAACCAGGCGGAGCACTTGGATGTTGACCTCAGGGAATCCATAAACTCCCAATCGGTCCGCGTGAGCGGCCAAAACACCTCTGCATAAGTGTCGGATCATTGTTCTGTTTTTCTTTTTGCTATGGAAGAACGCCTTCTCCGGCCACCACCTAATCCGACGCCATTGCCGAAGAACCGGTTTACTCCCCCGAAGCTCCGCCAGTAACTCGACCGGTTGTTATTCCCCAATTGGACCAGCCTCTTCTCGGGAATTACAGGTGAAGGAGCCCTCCTTTATAACCGGTCTGTTTCCTTAACTCTGTGTATACTTTGATAAAATTAGCCGAAAGGAAAAGTAGATAAATGCATTGTAGGAGGATTCTATTAGTAAATAAATCAGAGGTTGTAATCATGTAATAACTCAAGCAAAGTTTTGTTATCCTTCCTAAGTCTCCGTTGTCATACAAAAGAATGAACAATTTAAAAAATACTTTGTCCAAAATTATTTTTTGGTCGCCTACAAAATTTAGTGACGAAATATTTTTTATCTTTCATAAAAATATTTAGACATAAATTATTGTTAAAAGTGAAATACTTTCTAGTGATTAATTTATTTTTAAGTGATATAAAACTAATCATTTTTGAGAAATAATTTAAAATTATTCATTTCTGTGAAACAAATCTCCTAAATAACACGGTTAAAGTAGGCCGAAAATTGGGAAAGGTCCTTGCGAGCTAGAACTTTCATCCATCTGGGATGTCACTGTGAATCAAATCTTATAACACTCCCAAAAGTTATATTTCCTTAAATGTCATGATTATACCACGCCAAAATGGAAAAAGAAGTGCTTTGCTAAATTTAAACCTGCTCCATCCGGAATCTAAACGTCAAATGGAATCCTTGTAGTAATCCAGAAAATCTTATCCTCCCCTAAATGTCACGATACAGCTTGCGAAAATTGAAAAATAAATACTAGGCTGAGTTTGAACCTGCTCCATCAGGGATCTAAGCTCTGTATATACGAGCCTCCTCCTTACATTTGCAGCAAGTTTCTGGAATCACCATGGCTTTGAAAACACTACTGTGGGGTGGTTTGTTTTCGATTTACAAGTGTAGAGGTACAAATACATTCGAAGATGAGGACATCAAATGGAAGAGCAACTCAGCTTCTAAACAACCACCGGTCACGACATTCCTGGAATGTGATAGGGACCTGGTGCATTGTTTCATCTATCTAGATACATATCTTGGTACTAATGTTAAGTTTGCTTTTTGTTTTTGCTTTTTTTTTTTTTTGCATGGAGACTGATGAAGGAGACACATTTGATTGTGTTTGTATCGACAACAACCGCGCTGGATCAATCCTTACTTAAGATCATAAAGGTCAAGTAACACTTTTCAACC
>JAGVVM010007957.1:0-23657 GCA_019149425.1 Psidium friedrichsthalianum | reverse complement strand
GTATGCATATATTCATATCTAAAAGACGTTTAGTATCGTGTGGACCTGAGAACCCATCCCATCCAGATAACAGCAATCATGGTATAAGATTATTTTTTTCTCTTTCTTTTTCCCTTTGTTCTCCCCTTCCCTCGTTTTCTTTTATTTCTTATTTTCAGAACCTATCCGTGATAATATCATCTTTATATCCAAGATAAATCTCCACATCAATTGACAGTGATGATACAATACTGTATAAGCAAATGCAAGGCATAATATCACTCGACTCGTGCGCCTGGGACTCTATTTTGGTCGACGGATGGGGTACTAGTTGATCGGATTGTGGGGGCGGGGTTGAACCGAAGAGGATGTCATATGACTCGGGGTGTCGAGTGGGGTAGCTGTGGGGGAGGGCTGTTGGTTGTGTTGGTTTCGTGTGATAATAATGACGGTAAGCGGGTGGTGAAGAGGGTAGGGTGGTTTTGCGATAGAGGGGGGGGGGGGTGGCGTTTTTGTGGGCAGGAGGACAGTAGGTGTTGGCAGTGCAGTGCTTGTCCGTGATTTTGTACGGGGTATGGTTATATCTTGGTGTAAAGTGGCTCCCTTCCCTTTCCTTTCGAGCTTTCTTTAATGGGTATCGAAACACGATAGACACAACTGATAAATCTCCACAGCAGTGACATGATGATACTAGCACGGTGATAGCAAATGCAAGAGCATAATATCGACTCGCGCGCACGTTTCCTGCACGTATTGGCGTGGGTGTCGGTGAGAGTAGAGTGGAGGGCATAACGTACTTAGGTACATGACAGGTGCTACAACGCTGCGAAATCTGAGAGCTAGAATACTATTTGTGTCCTTGATATGTATCTTTCGTGTTCGGCTCGGAGCCAAAAATCTGAAAAATAGGGTGCCGGGTAAATTTCTGCTCCTGTCATATATCTGGCGGCATCGGGCATCGATATTATTAGAGGGACGAGATTTGGATCCTTATCAATAGTGGAAGTAGTTATAAGAGTTAAATGTTTTAAAAAAATACCTAACTCGTGGAATATCAGCCCCGATAATGACTGGATTCTTGAGGAGATGTGTAGCCGTTTGCTTCAGTGGCTGGTCCTGATTTAACCTCCACCGAGAACGCCTTGCTTGCAATCTCACGATCAGGACTCGCACAAACCCTAAATAGTACTCCACCGCCTTTGCTGATCTTTCGCCAGTCATCCCTTCTTACATTTCAATTCCGCTATTTGTAAAGGAGCCTTTGGCAGCGAGCTGAAGCACCAAACTTGAACACTGAAATTAGAATCACAGAATACGAGGTTCCTCGCCGATGTCTCCATCCCACTTTCTTCTTCCTACTAATTGCTACTCGGCCCTCGCTCCGTGCCGCTAGGTTCGACATGACCAACAATTGCCCCTACACTATGGCGGCGGGCGGCAGCTCGATCGTGGCCCCTCAACGTCGCTGCCGGCACGATAGCCATAAGGATTGGGGTCCACACCACTGCCGCTTCGATGGGGGCAGAACAGAGGGAGCCATGAGACCGGAGACTGTAGCGGTCTCCTTCAGTGCCCAGGCTATAGGAGGGCCCCGAACATGCTGGCCAAATTCGGCCCTGAAGTAGTACATGAAACCTGGACTTCTTTGACATGTTGCTTATCGACGGGTTTCAACGTCCCGATGGAGTTCTCCGACCTCCTACGAGTGCAATTGGGTGATCAAGTGCACGGTCGACATCATAGGGCAGTGCCCGGCCGCGCTAAGGGTCCCCAGCCGGTGCAACGGGCCGTGCCCGATTTTCAGGAGGGAGGAGCACTGTTTGCAATTCGGGTAGCTGCGGGCCCACTGATTACTCCAGGTACTTCAGCAAGGGTGTCCGGATGCTTATAGTAACCCCAAGGATGATACCACCAGTGTCATTTGCTTCACTTAACTTGCCTCGGGGCACAAATTATAAGGTTGTCTTCTGTCTTTGACGACACGACTAACTACGTTGTTCATTCTTCCACATGAGCGAAGTTCCAAACAAATAAAACCGGAGGATGTATATACGTGAATAAATGCATGTAACTTCTCATGCCAATGTTATCAAATCTCATGTTTTATTTTAGATCCATTCTACCGCTAACAAGCGGTGAGCATGGCCTCTAATGTTAATTGAGTAGAATGCTGCATGATTTGAACACGAGATATACCACATTCATACTTAAGTGCCGAATCACTTGGGCCACTCTAGCCATCAGGACAAGTGTTAGGAATAAGATAGAGTTGAATATATGAGATAAAATCTAAAAAAAATGAATTCGAAATTGTTGTGCGCAAGAGACGTTTCATATTGGAAAAACAAAATGAAATCGCAAAATCAAAACATTGGTTTCCTTTCTTTTTTTTCCCCTCGTCTCCGGGACTTATCTAAACTTATCTCATTCGAGATCCGTCACCAAATGCTAAATAGGATATTACCTCTTACCTCTTTTGAAATAATTGGGAGAGCGCATGTCTATTTTAACCGTATATATCCAGGCCTTCCCCTCACGAAAGTCGGTTCCAAGCCATCTATAAAAAGAGAATTCTGGTGTTTTTTTTGGTTCTTTATTCAAATGTAGCGATTTTCCCAAAGTCGTTTGAATGTCTAGAAACGTGAACTGTTTCGTGCGAAAAATAATAAGAGGACCACAACCTTGGACACCGTCGCTATCATAAGAAGCCTGCACGTGGGTTGTGTTTGATTTTTGGGGAATAAGTCGAGACCAGCATAGTAAAGTCTCCACGAATTTGTGCTCTTATTGCTCAAGTAATTATCAACTTCGACATATTTTCTCTTTCTTTCGATGAATTCATTCGTCAAAAAGTTTTGAGGGAAGCCACAAATCTAGCGGTGAACTTCGAGCGAGCCACGGAGAAAGTCAGAAAAAGTTATCCTAAACTTATTATAATTATGTCAATTCGGTCATGATTTTTTTTAATCAGCCAACTTTTCAACGTTTTGCATTTGTGACAACTTAATTCATCAGGTCAATTTTGACCGGAAAAACATTAATGTGGATGCTGGCCAACCTATGTGATGAGATTAGCGCTAACGTGAACTCTTTTTAATAATAGTTTGACGGTTTTTTGAATTTTCCTTTTATTGTTTGCTTTTCTTTTCTTTCCTTTCCTTTTTCTTTTAGCTAGCGACTGGCTAGAGGCGATGGCCGACAAGGACGACCTCGCCGTCAGTGCCGATCGCCCCACATAGGAAGGCTGGCGTCATGTCAGCGCTTTTCGATTAAAATTGACTGGATGGATCGATTTAGCAAAATGCAAAAGGTTTAGGACTCTATTGGCAAGAAAATAATCATAAAATTCTATAGCTAAATTGGCATAATTTTAATAGGTTTATAATATTTTTTTAAATTTCCCCTCAAGGACAGAGCAACACCGGTGCACTAAAGTTTTTGTACTCTATGCTCCGTCTCTATTGTGCCTCTTACTATTGAATAGTGAGTGTCGTGAAAAACCTAGAGAGGTTCGAGACTAGCCTATGGTCGAAGGATCCGGGACAAGCCCAGCATGCCGAGGTCCTAACCCGCTGGCCTCCTAGTAACCGGTCGATTTTCGATAAAGGATGGGACGACTTGAGAAACCGGTCGAGTTTCTTCAAAAGACCTATCTTAGACGCAAAAAAACAGTTTCGTGAAGACCACTGAAAAACGCTCACGTTGTTCGATAATTCGTGGACCTTAATACATGTCTTGGCTCAAAAGCTCAATAACGATTACATTAGCCAGTCGAACCGGGTTCTACTTCAATCTAATTAAAACGGATGTTTAGTGAAAATAACATCCTTCTCGAGATTCTCTCCGAGGTCGACCTAAATGAAGTCTTCATCTCGATTCAGCTAACATTTTTTTCCCATGTCTTGATATGATAAGGATGGAGTCATTTGTCCTGTTTTGTAAGTTGGTATAGGATCAACATCAAAGGGAAAGGAAACTAGAACAACTCACGCATCTAAGCACCACCGCTCATTCAAGTGGTGGAATTTCTCCTCTCTCCCGCGGGAACACGGGTCTAGAATCAGAATATCCAAACTTGATATCCCATGGAAGGACCATATCTTCCTCCCTCCACCATAGTAGGAGGAGATTTTCTTCGGCCGCCCTTCTTATCTTGATGGCCCGTGAACCGTCGATGCCCTTTTGAGTGTCTCCTGCTCAGAGTAACCCTAGTGCTTAGGCATGCTATCTCGTCCGCGGAATGTCTGTAGACACGTGATAGTTTTCGTGCATTCATGACTATTAGCCGGTCAGGAAAAATCCATTTTCTGTAATATTCGAAAAACTTACCCTGGCAGAAGACGGTTCCAAGCTATCTATAAAAAGATAATTTCTGGTGTTTTAGGTACTTTATTCAAATGTGGCGGTTTTCCCGCAGGCCCCCTAGTAACCAAGGCGGACTTGAGAAAACCGGTCGAGTTTCTTCGAAGACCCACCTTGACCCAAAAACAGTTTCGTTCAGATCATCTTCTGATCTGACTCATTATAAATCCACCGACACAACAAATAAATGCCCAAGTCTTCGACCGTTGACTCGGGCTGAGAAAGACTAAACCCTAAAACATTTTGTTGGAAAATGCTTCGCCTATTTCAAGAAAGGCATCAATATTAATTAATTTCGCCGGGAAATATTGATTAGGATTAATCAATAGTAATGCATTTCTTGTAACAGTTAAAGTAGATTAGCTAAATTAGTTGGTCATGATTTAACCTCCGCCGAGCCAGCCTTCGCTTAGCTTGCTTGCAAGCTCATGATTAGGACTCGCACTAACCCTAACTCCACCACCCCCACTTTTTGAACGATTCTCTCTCTCTCTCTCTCTCTCTCTCTCTCTCTCTCTCTAGATGAGGCTTGTGCACTTGGAAAAGTGAGTGGGGAGTTAAGGTCATGTTGCTAATTAGGTGAGCCGGGAAAATCATCATTCCACATAATTTTTTTTCCCAAGAGACTTGTATTTTTCTTCTTTTCCTTTGCCTCAAAGTTAATTGAATAAACAAGATTCGAATATCGACCTCTTTCTCCACAGTACAACGCTCGGACTCGCACCTATGTCCGCCCCGACCTCGCCCGTTAGATCGGTCCGATCTCATGATAAAAGAAAAGTTAGTTACGTTTGTTTCAATGAAAATTTCGTGATAAAGAAAAATACTTTTCAAGCAATTTTATTATTTATTTATTTGATGATTTAGGAAAAGTGGTTCTTTCTTGCCAGAACGAAAAATCGCTTTCCCCCATTCCAAATTGCTGTTTTCGGTCCATGGAATGTTTCGTAAATTGATTAGTTTTCCGTCATCCAAATATTGAAAATTCAAAAAATAATTTCTCCAGAATAGTTTTTCTTTCAAACAACAAGATCTTTATATGCTATTTAATGATCTAAATACATTTAGATGGGTGGATGGACCTATCCTGTTAACAGGAGAGAACACATCCCATCCAGTGTATACTATCATGGATGTAAATCTTTTTTTTGCTCTCTCTTTGTCTTCCCTTTTTTCTATCATTTCTTATGTTCACGAACCAATCGTGATAATATACATCTTATAATTTGATAAATCTCCACGTCAATCGACATGATGGCACGATACGGTATAGCACAATGCAAGAGCATAATATCAACTCGACTTGCGATGAAGACGCTCGGTCGACATGATAATTGCTTTGCATAACAAAAAAAAATGTAGTTTCCATAACTTGCTTGCATCGATCGGTCCTGGTTTAACCCTCCACCGAGCCCGCCTTCGCTTACCTTGCTTGCAATCTCATGACTAGAACTTGCACTAACCCTGACTTTTTGTCTCTCTCTCTCTCTCTCTCTCTCTCTCTCTCTCTCTCTCTCTCTCTCTCTCTCTATAGAAGAGGCTTGTGCACTTGGAAAAGTGAGTGGGGGAGGTGGTCTCGGGGGAGGTAATCGACCCCCTTCTCGAAAGTACCGCTCTCGTGCTCGAGCCTATGTTCGGCCACCAACCTCGCCGGTCAAATCGATCCGGTCACATTTCAAATATCGACGAGACCCGCACACCGAGCTTTCGTGTGAAAAGAATTCGCGTTCCTAGATGCTTTGATCATCCTGCTGAGGACAACGAATTCGTGAAACGCTATGTTCATGCCTCCACGAATGCGGCGAAGTACGGGGTTGGCGACGACCGACAAGAAAGGGTCGCCGTCGGTCGAATTGTCATGAGCATGTGGGTCTCCAGTGTCCGGAATACTTTGCTTGATACATTGAACTCCGTACGCATCGACGATAAAATCTCCAAAAGCGTCCACATGGACAGGAACGTTCGGGGCAGTAGCGGCCTAGTGCGGATTGACCCCACGGCAAAAGGTGCCGGGGCGGATTAGCTTTGATGAGATGGTCAATTGATCTTTCCGCAGAAATTGTGATAAAAGTGTTAAACCATGGGTCGACTCTCGAGCACGGCTCACGTGTAATCGACGGAAAATTGACTTTCTCCTCCTCCCCCGCCGCCATTCATGCTATTTTCTTGTTTTCTTTCCTTCGTAGAGGCCGAAATGGGGAAAATAAAATAATAAAATAAAATCTTCATCCGATAGTGTTGGCCACTTCATCTCAAACAAACACGAGTACATCCGTCGTCGAACGGTTGGATTAGATCGTAAATAGTCAAATCCAAACACATCCATTTAACTCATTCATTTTACAAAATCTAATGACTAATACCTACTCAATCTCTATCCAACTCAAATTCAAATCGATGCATATTTCTAAACGCTTCCATGTTTAATCAAATCTAGTGAATTTGTACTCAAATTGATGTGAGAGTATAGGCTGAGTGAGCGCGAGATCGAGCGAGGGTGAAAAAGGTGAGTTGAGTCTAAATAAATTATAAACCCATTGAATATCCATATCATGTTTAAATCAATTTATGACCCATTATAACTAACTCATATAATAACTCACCTCATTATATACGGATTAACAAATGGGTTCGTGACCTAATTTGACAGATTTAATTATAAGCTCGGTCCATTCTTGCGATTAAATCACTGTGCGAACGTACTGTTCCAACCGACACAAAAAATTTAAAAATTATTGCGGAACGTAATTTGCAATTCTCGTTCCCGAATTTCTCTTCATTGCGTACCAAAAAACGACGTCGCTCTTTTTGGGCTTTTTTCCGAAAACGTCCAACTTCACAGACCAAATCGATCTGGCCCAATGGCTGGATTGGGCCGATGGATTCGTCTTTTCCAGGTTCGTCAAGGGTTGACGGATCATCACGAAAAGCTTGACTTCCCAGCCGGCCCACCGTTCAGTGGAATCGCCGGCCGGTGGCGATCACGTGCGCTGCACCGAAGGACGAATATTTAATGATTTTCACTCCTTCTTCTCTTTCTCTCTCTCTCGCTCTCTCTTCATGGACGTGGCTTGCGGGACCAATCCCTATAGCTTCAGATCTGCAACGAAGCTCCTTGTCGATTATATATTTTTTTTAAATTAATGTTGATGATTGCAAAAACATACAAACCTGAAACTTCTCCTGCGAAACCCTAGCTGAGCTCGAGGTTTTTACCCCTGTGTCGAAGCAGAAGTCTCTTCTCGATCCGCGCAGGATTAGCATCCCGCCCTCTGTTTGTTTGCTTCGCGAGAGATTGGAAGAATTCTGGTCAAGTATGAAAGAAGGTAAATCGGCTAAGCAGAATCAGCAGCAGCAGCAACACCAGAAGGATCACTGTCTCCGTTCAAGCTCGCGAAATTGTTGGATCCAGAGGCCTCGTGGGACAAGGTAATCCGAGCTCGTACTGTTTTGGGGGTTCGTTAGTTCTCGGCTTCCTTTCGGTTCTGGCTTGGCGTTACGCTCGGAGCTGTGTCTTATGCTCCGAGGAGCATGTGAGATTTAGTTAATGTGGCATTACTTTCTGCCGAAGATGGATAATCTCGCGTTTAATCGCTGGAGTCTACAGATTCATCAGCTTAACTGCAATTGGAGCGGAATTGATTTGATTTTGAACGATTTGAATTGGTTCCCGAAGTTAGGTTTTGTTGGCATAATCGAGTCATTAATGATCGTGTGCCTTCGTGGATGTTGCAGGATCAGTTGGGAGATGTGCTGCATTGGATTCGGCAAGTGGTGGCGCTTGTATGTGGATTGCTGTGGGGCGCAATCCCTTTGGTTGGAGGCATATGGATTGTCCTGTGAGTCGATTGCTTTTTGCGTTCACGCACCTTTTCTACCTCTCATAGTTTCTGTGCTCTGAAAGCTTGAAATTCTTGTAGAGGACTAGGCATCCTCAAGGATAAAAGAAACATAGAATCTGGATCCACAGCTCTAAAATAAAATTTAGCGCCTTAATTGCCAAACATATCACATTAATAGTTTCCCGAGCTGAAACTGCAGAGATGCTATTTCGTCTTACAACCTAGCATTTGTAATGGCAAATGTTGACCTTCTACAGTACTAGGTTTTCTCCCTCTGAATCATTTTTGAGTGGTGGATACACAATACATAGCTGTGGAGGCTTCCTCCGTATCTTTACCAGATTCTTTGAAGGTTATGGGCACTAAAATTGCAATCTTTCGAGAAGGAAAACAAAAGAAAACTCATCATGGCTTAGACAAATAGAGTTTCTTTGGTACATCAGCAAGTTGCAGAGCCTTTGTCCGACAAAGTGGGATTAGTGTATTGGTCTCCTCTAGCCCTTGTACGCTGTTTGAACTTTTAACAGATGTTCATTCATAAGTACACAGAACGGAAAAATGCTAATAATGATGATTATGCCCGGTCTAAGTTTAATCATGCAAAATAAGCATGCATTAGATATTAGTAAGTCTCTCTCTTATTCGGGTGATGATGATTTTTGTTTTGACATAGTTGGGTTGGCTTACCTACTGAGTCCTGGCCAACCAAGGTTGTGTTTGGTTTCAGAGAACTTTCTGAAATCCTGTTTTCATTTTTCTTTGAGAATGAATAAGTAAGGAAGACATGTTTGGTGAGTATTTTGAAAATTTTCATATAAAAAAACAGTAGTCCAGTTTTTATTGAGAGAAAGATGTTTGCAGTATTTTTTTTCCATTTGACAACACGAAGGCCATCCAATTATCAAATTCAACTTTTATCTCACTCTTACTGCACCCAGCACATACCAAATCGGTGCATTCAACACCTTTGCCCACCCAATCCCAGTTTAGGTCTCTCCACACCCACCCCCACCAACAACCCCCCCACCCCCCCGAAAATATTTTCTGAAACCAGATGGACCCCAAGTTTCACGTCAAAAAGTCAATGTGTGGTCTCCAAGATAGTTAGTGGTTGAGATCGAGTTTCTACTTGAAGAGTTTACAGATTGAAGAGGCATCCTGCATGGGCCGCTGGTGCACTAGCCAACCTAGGCCTGGTTTGGGGACTGCCCATGCTCTATTCGACGTAAATTGATTTCCTAAGATGTAGCTGGTCAGAGGCTGCATCTCCTTGGACTTTGCAATTTGTATTAACAGAGGTACGACAGGATGGCAATGGAATCATGTGTAATGTATTCTCAACTTTGACTATTAAATTGGAACCATCTTGATAAAGGGCCAAAATTAAGTCTCGATTTGAGAGATATCTGGATGATTAGGTTACTTGTTGAGCCATCAATTTGCCTATCACCGCTGAACATTCAATATCATCGTAAGTTCAAATATTTGTCTGAGCAGTAGCTAACAACAAAAGAAAATTGTTTGCAAGGGGATAAACTCAGGTAGCATGTTCTAAGTCAAGATCATGGTCGTTAAATTCTGGTCATAGCATCTTACAGTGCTATGATTTTAATTTGTTAAGTCTTTTTAGGGGTTTCCATCCTAATTGATAAAGTCATTGGATAGTTACAATCCTGCCAATTTTACCAATTTAGTGTCCTTTTGTACATTATATGAAGTAATAGTTCTTCATGACTTCAAGAAATTTTTTTTTAGGGTTCTCTCATTTGTGATCTCAAGGCAAGAGGATCAAGTTGGCCCTGTGAACAACTTAATGCAATGTCTTCCTTGAGACGAACTTGTAACTCCATAAAAGAAAGCCCTATCGTAGGAAGGAGTAATTTTAAAAACAACAATCAGTACATTGAAAATTGTCAAATGTTTAAGCTTATAAGTGGATGGGGACTACGTGAATATTTGGCCTATTGAAACGCTAGAGACGAATGATGTGGGATACTCAAACTACCTCTTAAATGCAAGCTTGATTAGTAACAACACGTGGAATTGACGAACGAGGGGCTGCTTATGCGAAATAACTGGGGTGAGATCTGGCTCTGATATCTGTGAGAAAGTCCAACCTAAGAGTTTAATTTTATAGGTGGAGGAAGATACATGTATATAAAGAGCATATAAACCCTATAGACATGCAATGTATGGTACTTTAACATAAGCCATCAAATTTGACCGAGCTGCGAGGATTTGAATCCATAAAAATCATGAAGTTTTAAAATCGAAGTTGATACTAATTAAGAACAGACTTCATCTTTACCATGACGAACTTGGATTTCATTAGTGTGGAAATGAGTGGGAATGTCAATTACTGAAAAGTTTTTCAAAATTGGCAGACGAAGTAATGGATGTGGGCAACCTTCATTCCCATTGGGATGAACTTGGATTTAAGAGTGAAAGCTTATATTGTTCGCAATGTGTGACGAAATCATTAAATTGGAAACTATTGAATTTCACAAAACTCGCGTATCTCTTTGAAGTTCAGATACTAACAAAAGGTGTAAAATTGATGTTACGCATTGACTTGTATTTTACGCATTGTTTCTGACAATTGTAGTAGGTAATGATCTGATACGAAGTAGGATCTCAATTAACGACCTTTGACAGTATAGTTGCTTAAAATATGGAGTTTGCTGAGCCAATTATTGCAAGTGAAGAATGGGGCAGCAGTTAGAGGCGGACCTCCTTTGCTGTAGATAACAGTTGTCTTTATTCTTAGGGTGGACAAGTACAATAGGTTAAGTCTGTGATGTTCGGGTTTGGAGCAGACTCTGGGCATTTTGTTTATATCATCTTGTTTCTATCTGGAAATAGTAGTGTGTTGAGTTCTTGAATGTGTAAGCCGTGCTCGCATGAGACTTGAATGTTTGGTTGCTTTGGCTTGGGGTGGATGCTTTGACGATGCCTGGGTTATTCAAACTGTTAGTATATGAGTTTGAATGAAAAATTCAGCAGAAGTTTTATAAATCGTGTTCCTGGCCCTTTGTGGTTCTTTAACATCTGTCCTGACAATCACGTTTGAGAATGTAATGAAAGCTAATAGCATGAGTAGAAGTGACAGGAGAAAGGAGAGCATTTAACACTGTGCATAACTATAAACTTGATGATCCCACCTCAATTTACTATCGTATGGAATATTCCATGATTGTGCTATATAAAAGTATCTTGTATGTCTGAAATCTGAAATTTTGGTATGATAATAAGAGCATATCCTTCTGCAGGTTCCTGGCATTGTCAACCGGTATAGTGTATGGTTATTATGCAATGATACTAAAGATTGATGAAGAGGAATATGGTGGTCATGGAGCTCTTCTTCAGGAGGGGCTGTTTGCCTCCTTGACTCTCTTTCTGGTATCTTGGCATCTATTCTGCACAAAATGGATGATGTTCTTTTCTTTTCTATCCTTTTCGTTTTGCTTGTGGCGAGATGCCGAGACTTTTGATTTTAAAGCTTCTTCTCCTTTGGCCCCCTGTCTCATATTGATTAGCATCGCATGCTAATCAGTGACCCTTTTTCTATGAAGGAAAGAGAAACCTTGAAATGCTATTACCTGCTAAACCAGAGGGTTGCAGTGTGGTTCCATGTTCTTTTCTACATTCCCTCTCTTTCCTCCCTCGCTTACCACCGTGTCTTCTTTTTCAGCTTGCATGGATTCTAGTCTATAGCTTGGCTCATTTCTAATCAGATAGTGTTGTGGGATTGCCTCTCATTATGGGAAGAAGTTAGATGGTTTCGGCGCCCACAAATTTCGGGGAGTTCAGCGCCGGTGCAACATTACCAGTGGAGACAGCGAGAAGCTTCTTAGTCGTGATTATTTCCTTCTATTTTTTTTGGCGTTTGGAGCATCAAAATGCCGGGGTTTGGCTCGTAACCACTAGATGCTTTCGACAACTTCCGTTTTTTTTCTTTTCCCCGACAAACACCTCAGGAAATGTAGCGATATGCGGTGCCCTCTCGGATGATATTCATGACGTCATTTTTTTCGACGTAATAAAGTTATACCAAGGCACCGACAACTTGCTTTCTTTGGTTTGCCCTGTGGACTCGACCTCGTAATCTTCTACATTACCATTTGCAGCCGCCACGTGCCATGGTTGCGAACAGGGCGTTGCTTCATGCCGTATCTGAATTTGTGTAGCTCATCTCTCAGCTTTCATTCCTATCGGAGCTGACGACAGCTCACTGCAGAACTAGCTATCGACATGTAATTTAGAACAGCAATTCCCGATATCACTAGCAACTTTTGTTCCTATACTTTTGCCATTTTTAATCATTACTTTCCTGTCATCAACAAAGCACCCTTGACAACCTTTGTCGGTTTGCTGATGGATCCGTCCATATTCTTGAATGATATTTCGTCCTTTTTGGGGGGAGGATGGGGGCAAAAGTGAAAGGAAAGAAGAGTTAGGGATTGGCGAACTGTAGAAGCGGGAATGTATGATGATAACAAACTCTTCTCAGAGCTTGACCAAGTTGACACTGCTATGCATGCATCTGATATAAGAACACTGCATCCTTATGGGCCTGAGAGAGTCTATGATGTTTTCATATGTTGCAGACTGAGCCAGCTGTTCAGGTGATCAGTTACTCAGTGGGACTCGATCTTCGACTTCTCGGCAGGCGACTCCTTTGCGCCGCTTGACGAGGATTCCTCGTTCTGGCTCGTCGACTCGAAGTGCAACCCCGCGTCCCAAGTTCAGCCTGAACTGGCAGTTCAGTCAGCACAACGGAGGCTGCTACCGCAGCGCTGCGACGAGGAGGTCGAGGCCAAAAAGTGTGAGGCGGAGAAGGAGCAGGCGCAACACAATGCGCTCTACAACCTCAACAGGCCCGGGGCTAACACTCCAGTGGAAGTGTAAGGATTTCATTGGTAATTTGTTTATTCGAACAGGTTCGTTAGAAGCTGTTCGTTCGAAGCTAATGTTTCTCTAACGATTGAATAAGAGACCTTTTTAGGTTCAACCATTATATGACTTCGACGTACATTACGGACTGCATAAGGTAGATCTCGTCCATCCGTGGAGTAAAGGAATTCGAGCAGACGAGCACATCCAAGAGCAACCTTACCCAATCTCGATTCACCCAAGCATGGGCAGGGACCTAGACCTAGTCTTGATGGACCCATGCTTGAGCACCAGGGACAGAGGGCCGGCCTCGATTGACCCTGGTCGAATGCCGGCCAGGGTCCCTGCCTCTTGCTCTAGTGTCCGAAGCCTACGAAGATATCATTTCTAGGTGTAATTTCTCCATGTCCACAGGGCCGGCCTTGATCTTGATGTCGTACGAGATTTTCTCGAACACGTTCATCAAGGCGTCGTCCTCGATCCAGCTGCAGCAATATGTCAACTTCTCCTTGTCTAGAGTGTCGACCCGATGTTTCACGTACTTGAAATGGTTCCCCACATCTATAATGCATATTGTCTCGTCCCCTGTTCATCGGGTAGCACTCCACCAACACAACGGCGATGAAAACCCGTGTCATGGTAAAAATCGCAGGGAGACGGCAGGAAATGTCTCAGCATTCCTGTGTTCCTTCTTCTATACCTTCTTTTTTTTTTTTTGGTCGGATTCTTCGTACTTAGATGGCCAAGTCGGGTGGTCCTATTTTCCCCCGAACACCAAGAACCGATCATTGGAAGAATGAAGAAGTTGAAAAATGAAACCTTGGCCCTGATTAAAGCTCCCTCATTAGAGCCTCATCAAGGCGCACGAGGCATTATCATGGTTATCCCGACATTTGTCGTTCCAAGGAGGAAAACGACAGACGAAAACTACAAATTCACATCGGGAAGCACAAAAATTTATATGCAGGAAAAGAGGACATATCGGGGAACTGCGTCTGCCGGGAGTCGAACCGGGTCTATTGCTTGGAAGGCAATTATCCTAACCGTTGGACTACAGACGCTTGCTCTTGTGCTTGCGGGCCGAGAAAACTAATTTCAGGAAGCATTCCAGTCAAATGAGTACGCCTCCGCTCTTCGGACAAAGCCTCTGTTTTATCGCTTGTTTTGTGGGTCTGGCGTCGATGAGTAAACTTTTCTCCGAGAGTTTGAACAAAGTTAAAGCAGACACGAACCGAGTAGATCTAGGGGCTAGATTTCGTTCGGAGTTCGGCATGATTTTTGCTTTTGAGGCTTAACAATGGAGCACTGCGTACTCATTATCTTATATTTATCGGCAGTTGTAATCCAGTTATCCCGCACTTCCTGTGTGTTTACCAGAACTACGAGTGATCTCAAAAACCATTCACAGACATAGAGCGCCGAAGAACATTAAATTACGTGGACCAAGATGAAATCAGATTTAGGGGGTTTAGGAGAGAGAGTATCAGAGCAACAGTGGCCAGCACTCCTCCATGGTGGACTTGTGCATCTCGCCTCGTGAACTGAACCTTTGTGCTTTGCCTTTGCACTCACTATAATCTATGTCAGCTATGCTGTATGGTCTCACCTGTTTCGAATTTCAATTATTTTCTTTTAGTTACTCCTTTCACTTGATTGTAAAGTGATTATCCCTGGAAAAAAAAAAGTACCAAAGAAGTCTTAGATGTGTTGCATTGGTATTAATTCAGTCTCAAAACTTTCGATTATGCCAATTCAATCTCAAACTTTTTGCCTACCAATTTAGTCCATCCTACCAATTTAGGCCAGAAACTGCTGAAGTGGATGCAAGCATTCTATATGGCGCAGCCAACAATGACGCACACATTTTTGATAATTTTTTAAAAATTATTATTTTTAATTATGTTTTTCATTCTTAAACTTTGGCAGGCACCCGCGCCCGCGGCCACGAAGGCCCTAGGGTGAGGGCCTTTGAGGCCGCGAGGCGGCGATAGAATTACAACTTTTTTTATACGTCTCCCAATTATCTTTTGAAATGAGAAAAGAAAGATGATGTAATAGATGGAAACATTTGAGGGTTCGACCATTTAGAAATTATTTAATATACGGGGAAACAGAAATGAAGGAACTTAAAAATTGGGCATACCTAGAACCTAGAACTTACCTTGTCATAGGTTCCAAGGTACTGGGAACCTGCCAATTTCAATTTGTTCCTTCTTCTTCTTCTTCTTCTTTTTCATTTTAGTCAAGCAAAATGAGAGTGAGTTCAACAACCACAATAAAAGTATCTCATCTTTCAATATCAACAACCCATAAAAGATTAACACGTAGAATAAATAAACAATCTATAAAATGGATAGTGTTGGTAGAAAGCTTTACATGGTTTGTATCATGGAACTTCTGGACTTTCAAATTTTGGCCATCAATGGACTGAAGTGCATTGAAGTTCCAATAAAAACTTCAGTCCTATAATAAAACTTCTTGCTAACACTGTTTCATTGAACAAGTAAAATAAAACAAACAATAAAAAGTTTAAAACATGTGACATGAAAATCTAAATTATAGGACTTCAATCCTCGATCATCTATGAAAAATTGCTCCAAATTCTCACCACTTGAAATCAAACAAAACAACAAATATAATTAATCACTTAATAATATGTTGAGGTAGAACTCTCAAGAATCACAATGGCAGCCACAACACTCTACTCTCAAGTCTCAAAGTCAAAATTGAATATGTTAGGTTAGAGTTTTCCCACTTCCAGCTCGGTTCCATAAGGAATGGGAATCGGAACTGGCAATTCCTAGAAAAATAGAATCGAACCCTAGCTCATCAGAACCTAAAACTTAACAGGAATCGGTGGTCCGATCCGATTCTTGGTTTTACCTTGAAACTATACTCACTCTTAGTTTAAGTTACTTTTTAATCTAAGAAGCCATTTTTTTTTGGTAACTTTCTACTTTTATCCTTAAATTTCAACCTTTTTCTTGCAATCGCGGCCTTTGAGGTTTTAATTTCTCTAATCAAATCCTTGAATTTGCATAGCTTTTCTAATTGAGTTTTTCTAGACTCCAAATTCAAATAATTGAGACTCGTTTGTTGGGGGTGGACAAGAGTGAGACGAGGAAAGCTTGATTTCTAATGCTTATAAGGTCCGGTTGTGGTCTACGTCGTCATCGAATTTCTTGTCTACGCCTTGATTAAATAATCCGCTGTGGGCGAAAAGTAGTTCCCATGCCAAATCCTCGTCGAATTCGACAAACAAGCAGCTTTCGATTAATTGGATTGGAGCCAGAAGTACTCAATTGGAAAAAAAAATAAATTATGCAAAATGAAGGTTTTGCTTGGATAAAATTGGAAGGGGTTGATTGGGAAAAAAAGCGCAAATAGATGGGGCGAAAGAGGACAAACTTTCTTCTATTCGCGGCGCGAACGACAAACATACCGTCGCCGTCGTTGCATGCCACGCCAGGCAACGTCAACAATAGACCAAGCAAAGAACAAAAACAAAAGGAAATCGCTGCGTCTTGATGAAAGATTTCGTGCGAGATCGGACGAGGAATATAAACTGTGAAAACACGAAGAACAGGGGATCGCAAGATCCTTGTTCCGACCACGAAACCAGCACCCACGTCTCCCGATTTTGCAAGAATTCGTCTTCTTGTTCACTTCACATAGATCGCGTCCGTATCGCATTCTTTCGCTGCTGAAGAAACAAACAAGAGAAAAGTTTTCCTCCAACCCAATCCAAACAAAGGAAAAAAAAAATCTCCCCTTTTGATAATTCCTCTCCGACCCAGTTGCGGTCGAGATTGCATTGCGTCCCACAAATCCCAATGCCGACGACAAGCTAACGCATTTTCGAACAAGAAAATCGCAATGAGGGGCAAGGATTCTTCGCCGGAGGTGCCGATCACGGTGGCACGGGCGGAACGGGGACGGGAGGGTGGCGACAGGGGCGGAGGGCCGAGTGTTCGGCGAGGTCAGGTCGTTCGAGCGGTGGGTCCGTGGCTGGTCCCCTCGTTTGTGGTGGCCAACGTGGTGATGTTCGTGGTGACCATGTACGTGAACGATTGTCCCAGGAAATCCGGTTTTTGCATCGCCAGGTTCTGGGGAGGTTCTCTTTTCAAACGTTCAAGGAGAATCCTCTGCTTGGGCCTTCATCAGATACGTGAGTCTTCCTTCTCTCTCTGGTCTCTCTCTGATTTTGTATCATTTCTAGCATGCATATGGGGTTAATGCATGGCATCGTGTGTGGAATGCAATGTTTAGATGTGTCTGCAGATGAATAGACATGGACTTATGGATGCTTTATAGGGTTTTTCAGAATGATCCTTGTAGTGGATGACTTTGTGTGACGTTGTGCTCCATTGGTGTCTAGTTTGCTTGATTCTATGCGAAAGGGAATCTAAGCTGCAAAAAGGGAGGATTTACATCCAGAGTTCAAAGGCATCGTGATTTGAGATGCATAATGGTAAATGCGGAAGCGCTCATGAGGTCAATTTTCAGTGAGAGAGGAGATAGAGGCGCAGTAACTTTTCTGTTAAAATAAGGCTCATACTATAGTCAATGTCCTGTATGCATTTCCATGCATTTGTTTCAAATTAAATAGGGGTCCAGAAGGCAGAAGGTGGATAGTAATGTGGCTTGTAGCAAAAGGTGGTTGTGTAATAGAAATCTTGCACAGTAACCAGAAATCTCTTGATTTGAATTGGAGCTAAGAAGCTGAGTTTGATTTAACCATTTTGTTCATGGATGGATCTGAATGAAGGCCACTAGACAAATTGATCCATAAGAAAAGGGAAAAGAGAGCAGCAAGACAGAGAAAGGACGAGACTTACAAATTTTGCTTAACATGATAGTGCTGGCATAGCGTTTCTTGCGGTCCTTACCAAGACATGTCTAAACAAGAGAACGCTTGACAGTCATTCAATTCTGAATTATTTACTCTATTGAGAGTTATTTCTGAGTTGCTTTTGCATGTGTTAAAAACGTGATCTAATCTTAATATCTGGGATAGAACTCTTTAAACTCTTATCCGTGGAGATTTACATTATGTGTCCTGCTCATTCTACATGTAATTTGGCATGCCAGATAGCCAGATTTATGGTTTAGGGAAGTTTTTCATATAACAAAATTATGGTCATCTGCTGTTTCCGTTCAGGTTATACAAGATGGGCGCTTTAGAAGTGATGATGTGGTTCGGAAGCACCAGGCTTGGCGCCTATTACCTGCATATGGTTGCACGCTGGGGTTTTTCACGTGCTGGCAAATATGTTGAGTCTATATTTCATAGGGATCCGACTTGAACAGGAATTTGGTTTTGGTATGCATCACTGTTATTTACTCTAGCAGATGATTTTTCTGCAACTTAATGCATCATCACTTTTACCTTGAGGCTCCACCTGTTTGAGATTCTGACACGAACCCAATCGGATAGGCTCACACTGGTGCTCCATGAAATATTCAGCTCCCGTTATTATGAAATATTATAGCTTTTCAAAAATTAACAACTATGTTTTTCTTCCAACTTTTCAGCTCGAATCGGGGCTACTGTATGTTATATCTGGCTTTGTGGGAGTTTGTTATCAGCCCTATTCATCCAATCTAGTATCTCAGTTGGTGCATCGGGTGCCCTTTTCGTTTGCTAGGAGCATGCTCTCCGAACTCATTACAAACTGGACATATACGCAAACAAGGTACCACGTAAAGAACTGAACATGGCTTTTATTAGAACCTTCAGCCTTTTAAAATTCTTTGACTGTGCCTCTTGACCACCTAGAATGTTTTTGTCTTTATGGGGCAGTAGCAACATTGTTAACTCTCATCGTCGTCATTTAATAAATCTCGCGATGGTGCATCTGCCTCACGTGGACAACTTTGCTCATCTTGGGGGATTTCTTTCTGGTTTTCTTTCCTGCGCTTCGTGCTCTTGTTCGCCCCAGTTTGGGTGGGGTAGCCAAAGAAAGCTTTTTCCTGGACGTGCACCACTTTTCTTAAACCAAAGCACACGGTGTATCAGTATTGCTATGGGTGGTTTCTGGGATTTCTATGATCTCCGGGTAAGTTTATTATGTTTTCAAACCATTCTGAGTTCTCTCACATTTGATACTCCTACAGATCTGAAGGACTGTAGGATTATGAATACGGGCATTAGGGGCATATGTCTGACAGGTTTACAGTTGCCTGGTGATACTCTGCCATGGAGTTGATGCAATAAACTACGCTTCGTGTGTCATTATTTGAGCTGCTTCCCCCCTCGAAAGGGAGCTGCAAGTCGCCAACTAGTATCCTGCATGGTAATTGGTCCCACTATGGCACTTTAAATCACACTGATCTGGTGCCTACCACAACATTTTCTCTAGTATTATTACAGCATTGGAATTGATTTCCTACATTTGATGGTCAAAAACTAGAACGAAAGAAAAAAGTGGCATGGCACCTGCTTGCTATGGGAAAATAAGTTGAAGCTTGAAAGGAAACATGCCGTATAGTAGCATCAAAGATACATAATAGGACATACAGTTTGGTTCCAAAGGTACTCTCTAGCGTCCATGGAAGTCGGGTCTTACTGGAAAAGATCGCTAGGATTCTGATTGTCATGAGGGGCTTCTGTAAGAACCTGAGTGTTGTTAAAAGTCCAACCAAAAGCTTAAAAACAATAGGTCGAGGGAAACCATATGATATAAATAGCATATAGGGACCCATTGTCGAGGGAGACCATGTGGGACGACGGAACTTCAAAAAGTGGCCCTTTCCAGTTTATTAGTGCAAGTGTGGACCCCAGAGCTTTGGGGGAGAGTTCTGCAGTTTAGTGATCTTTGATGATAGAAAAAGTGGAATTCCTCATTTCGTTCTGGTATAATACCTGTCTTCTTCTTACACTTAAGAAGGTGACTTCTGCAGATGAACCAAACTGGGGAATGTACATGACTGACATGCCGAGCAACGGGAAAACAACGTCTACGTATTGTCGGGGTGACAACCTTTCCCTGATCCAGAACTTATGAAACCAGTTATGCAGTTAAACATCGACTCACTTGAAACCAGTTATGCAGTTAACATCGACTCACATGAACTGTGCAGTGCTTTGCGTAGCAATATTTCTTTCTTTGTACATAAATTCAACTCTGCATCAACAGAGAAAATTGTCCTCGCAGGTATCCCTAGGATAAGGATGAAAAAAAAATAAACCCCCAAAAACAGATAGAAAAGAGAAGGAGGAATTGGATTCACTAGAACCTTGATTTTGACTTAGCTCAGAGCCATCCATTAGCTCAAAGCACGAGCAAATTAGTACTCGACCCTCTGTCTATGAGGTGAAATGGTGAATGAATCACATTCTTGCTTGACTTGAAACACAATGACAAAATTAGGACTCTTCAGGAATCCAGTTTTAGCTAACGAGTGGACGCGCCATTTACTCTTTTCTTGCACGTGAAGCGAAGAGAGGACAGGGAGCATTGCCTCTTGGATAGTGCAAGAAACTGTTCATAGCAAGAGCCACTTTTGAGCTAGTTCAGGAGCATGCTCTTGGAAGTGTAAGAAAGAACTGTTCATAGCAAGAGCCCTTTGAGCTAGTCATTACACATGGTCCTGCCGTTAGCTCTTTCTGGTCTCAGAGACAGTTTACTCAATGAACACTTTTGCCCAACTACAGTGCTTAATGTTTCTTTTGATGAACAAGTGATAATGTGGAGAGCTACAGAATGAATGAATATCGCAGAGCCTCTTGCGGGACAAGGAAGTACAACAAATTGGAGATGAACACTGCCGCCAAAGCTGCCGCTTCTTACCCTTAGTTAGTAAAGAAGATAAGTCAACAGATATTGCTATTAAATGCCCTTTAAATTATCTAGTAAACACGAGGTCATTGGCAAGGATCGCAAATTCCATGTAGACCATATAGTCGTTGGTACAGATCACCATACCCTTGGCTCGGCAGTGAAGCTAATCCAAGAGGCCCCATGTTCCAAGTTGTGACAAGAGGTGTGATGCAATGCGAATTAACTTTCAGCTTGGGCCTTCGGTGACCTTCAATCTGTATTTTACCGCAAACTGATCGCCTGAATTGCACCATTGTGTCTGTTGTTCGCGCCATAATGGCGTGGATAAGTGAAAACAGGCATTCCACGCGAGCTTTGACAGAATGAATAGTTAAATTTTCAAATCAAAGGTGAATAAGCCGTCTATGCAAAATTTCTTTACCTCCATGGACGTGTCCCCTTTTTTTTTTTTTTTTTTTTAGTTTCTTTTCGAATTGAGAGGTCCCAAATAGGAGCAAGATTTGCTGGGCGAGATACCCTTTTGAGTGTCAATGATGGGAAAGGAAAAGACTGTCCTAAATGATATGATTCCATTTGTTGCTTGCTTGCGAAACAGACAAATCCTGTAAGATGGGATTGCGTAAAGATTGGTCGGGGAAATGTTTTGGCAGGCATGCAAACTACAAAGGCTTCATCCAATACAGTTTTTGCATTTTTTGGGACCATCTGATTCTGGTCCCTTCGTCAAAACAACTTCGCCCCTAAATACGGGTACCTACAAAAAATTCTAACTTCTAAAGCATAAGATAGAGGGAGACTACATGTCTACAAAGTACGTATAAACTCCGTAGACAAGTGATGTGAGAGAACTTTTACGTCGCCCGTCCAAGTGAAACATGAGGATACTACAGTCAAATTTAAAATTCATACAACAAAAAAATGATGATGAAACAATTCGATTGTAACGTATCCGTCGTAATCATTGTAACATCCTATGTGTAGGGTGGTTGAAGAACATGACAATTAATTTTGTAATGTGCTTAGTCCTAATTGCAATGTTAAATGATTCATTATCGACTGATTTCAGTTGGATCACTAATGAAATTTTAATTCGAGCTCTCCAAAAAAAAAAAGTAAAAAGAAGAAGAAATAGTGTATATCAAATGAGTTGCATGGTAAAAAGCATGGCCCATGTTAACTCAACAAAACGCCTGATCGGTTATGCACTAACGCAAGTAAGCCCACACGACAGAGGAAATCCAGGGAGGCCCGTTTCCACCCTTTTTTTTTTTTAAGGTTTTCATCTTTGGATTCCGTTGACGTCACGTGAGTCACGTCCCGATCACCAATTATGCCGAGGGTCCCATTGTTCCTAAACGAGTCAACTGCGTTTTTGAGATCTTCAAATCCGAGGGACTCCCTGTGAACACGCCACAACCCCGCTTCCTCTCCCCCTCGCTGCCATTTCACTCTCTGGCCTCTCTTATTCTTGGGTTAATACACGGAAAAACCCCATACTGGTACGCGTGACAAAATTTACCCCAAACTATTTTTGGTTGACCACTGGAAAAACCCCAAACTGGTACACCCTGACAAATTTACCCCAGCTATTTTTTTACCACGAAAAACCCCAAACTATTATTACCTATGGACAAATTACCCTTTATTCAAATGGATCAGTACCATGAAAAACCCTAAATTGATTAAACCTGTGGTAAACAGAGGGTAAAATATAAAACCGGTATACCCGTGAAGTGCCACATAGCCATCAACAAGTAATTAACGTAATTTAACGCAAAATTAACGGAGGGAAATTGTCACAATATATCAGTTTGGGGTTTTTTGAGGTTTTTTTTTTAAAAAATAATTTGGGGGTAAATTGGTCACATGGTACCAGTTTGGGGTTTTTCGTGGGTTCAAAAAAATAATTTGGGGTAACATTTTGTCACAGCGTTATCAGTTTGGGTTTTTCGTGGTATGTAACCTTTATTCTTTTATTTTCTTTTCTTATTTTTTCTCCCGTTTGATAACTTTTCTCTTCCGATTCATCAAATTTTTTTTTCTGGGGGGGGGAACAGCTTTATCCCGTTTCGGGTCGATATCTATCCCATCTACTTAGATTTGGGGGTTTTGGGCATGTGTATTTCAGAGCCTTTGTTTTGCTCAAGTTTTGTTGAGAACAAGTTCAATTTAAAGAGAGATCAGAGGAGTTTCGTGAATGATTCTTAATCTCACAAGTAGTCAGATCTACTACTCGTCAAAATTTTTACTTTGCTCGTGATTATAGTGTTGGAGATGCCAAATGTAGGCGCCCACCGTCAAAAAGCAAAGCCGTAACATTAGATAGAATTTTCGGTATGTGCTTGTTACTGAAGTAGATTCGGTGAGTTGACTGTTGATTTGGTATGAAAAAGTCATAAAGTGTGTTCTTTGAATGTCTGACCTATAACCTTGTTACGATTTATTTCTTTGTGATTTGGAGCTTATTTTGTCTTGAATTTATCCTGGGAATTTGTCTTTATTTAAAGTTTGCTCTTCGATTCTGAACGATGTCTTTTTTCTATTGCAGTTGGACAAAACGGAGCATAAGAGCAATCCTCCCAATTCCTACGACGCATTTACAAATTGAAAATACACGATAAAGTAATCGTACAAGTATCCCTAACTGTAAGATCTACACCTATTGTAGTATTGGGCAATTTAATATTTAGACCTTTTAATTTTATCAATTGAGTCATAAAATATTTGCATCTTTTATCAATTAAGTCAAGTCTAATTAGTTTTGGCCCGAAATCATTGACGGTACGGAGCCCCGGCG
>JAGVVM010007956.1:0-22093 GCA_019149425.1 Psidium friedrichsthalianum | reverse complement strand
GGCAGCTCAGGGGGCCCAGAAGCATGAAAGGCGAGGTAAACAAAAGAAGAGGAAGGCACAACACCTAACGCAGGAGCGGAAGGACGATAGGCATGCCTGGCTGCGAAAAAGGGGGACGAACCGAAGGAGCTCAGCTCTTCAGAAAACAGCGCTCATACAGGAGCTCTAGCCCGTATGGATCCTAGTCCCCTAGACGACCGCCGGATGAGGAGAAACAATAAAATTACTCTCCTCTGCCATCCGCGGTCCCCATCACGTATCGATTACCGACCCTATATCAGGTCACCAAGGATCTCTGCGCGCGAAAACCTGTTGTCTTCAAGTCTCTGTTTTCCAAAATTTGGGGCTAGTCATTATCAACTGAAATTAATTGCCTGTTTAGGAAGCCTATACTCTTATCTACTCATACTAGAAGGTATGTTATTATGCCCTGCGTGATGCATTTAGGGGGGAAACCAATTTGTGAGGCAGTGGAGTTTACAGGAGAGAGGAGATCTATTATTTGCTATTGCTTTTTGACGACTTACAACTAGACTATTGTTGAAGGCTGATCGAAAGAGCAAGGATTAACTTAAAAAAGGGTTAAAAGGTGGAAGGAAAAAAGTGGAAGGGCAAACTAGGGGGGGGGGACATTCCTCCACATTTATCCTTTGATGTAAAATTAGATACCAGATAACTAATACTTCTAGGGAATATGGTAATGTTATGGACGTGATCTGCAATCACGATGTTCCACATCGACTTTTGCAAGGTAGTTGGATACCTTTTTTGAACCTTATAGCTTATCCTCTATGCACTCTCTCTTATGTGCACTTGTCGAAGTTTAATGGAAACCTTTAATGGAATGCGATTCCTCTAGTCTGCTTATAGGGCTGATGCCACTCCGTTCCCTTTGTGTCTCTCCCTAAGATGGGAGGTGTATTATACTGTCCCCCAATTGCTTGGATTCTTTGTTTTTACGGGTTTTGCACTTGGTTGCATGTGATGCATCGATTTGTTATCATGGTGGAACCCTACGGTTCAAGAATTTGAACTTGGCATAAGATCTAGACAGTCGCATTGCAAGTAAGACACGATTTACTTTCGAGGGGTAAACTCTTTATTTTACTTATTTGCAGATTGAATAGTTTTTTCAGATTTTTTTTTTCAAAAGTTGTGATTCCAATATGAAGCGGACAGTGTTATCTCATACATTCGACTCATTTGAACAAGGCATGACATTCTGGGAAAGTAAGAAGTGCGACTTGCAACAGAAACCCACTTTAATAGAAACATTTGCTGTATTGTGCGCAGTGCTTATGTCATGCTGCATCAATCATTATCTGGACTTCGGACTAATTAAAGAGTGTTTATTGTTATGCAGTGGTCGGGCCAAATGGTATTGGCAAGTAACACAATACTCAAAACTAATTGCCGGGGACTACAGCCAAGTTCTGGGACAGTTTTCCGTTCGGCGAAGGTGTATTGTCTCATTTTAACTGATCAAGCTTCTTGATATTCTGTTGACATTGTACTGTTGTTTTCCCAACATTCATGTGCAAGAGTTTTGCTTGTTTACATAAATATTTCTGAAATTCATCAGTAATTTTGAATTGTAACTACTAATTTAGTTCACATCAATATCTCAGACTTGAGAAGAGTATTTAACAATGTTACTTCAATTTTTGCTAGTGTGGAGCCTTTTTCTCCTTTGTCTGATTCTCTAGGCTTAATTATGAATTTTCGACAGGTTCGCATTGCTGTTTTTAGTCAGCACCATGTTGACGGGCTAGACCTATCATCAAGTCCACTTCTATACCTGATGCACTGCTTTTCTGTAAGTTCTTGTTGTTTTCATTCATATTTCAAATTGATATTTCCTGAAGAAAAACTTACTTCTCTTGAGGTGGCATTTGCTGTTATCTAGTGGTTTAGTTTATGCATGGCGAAAAGGAGCATTGGAATTGTCTTAGTTCCTGAATATTCAAATAAAAGAAAGATTTAAAAAATAGAACATTGAGAATAACATGGGGGAAAATGGCACGAAGAGTCTCTAAACTTTGGCTCAATGTTGCAATGTGGTCCCTGAATTTTAGTCTAATATGTAATGTCATCCTTGAACTTTTAATTTGTTCCGTATAGTCTCTAGACTTTTGGTACATGTTCAATCTAGTCCCTCAACTGTAAGAAAATGTCCAATGTTGTCTTTGAACTTGGGTTATTGAAGGGTACATTGAACATTTTGATACAATCAAGGGCTAAAATTGAACATACACCCAAAGTGCAGGGACTACATGAATAAATTAAAAGTTCAAAGACAACATTGCAACAATGAGCTAAAGTTTAATGACTATATTAAACAAATTTAAAGTGCCATGGATCATTTGTGTTATTATTCCAATAACGTTACACACTAAAGAAACACAGTAAATAGAGTAGAAAAGATACTTCAAAAATAATAATAGTAATCAAATAGCTCCACCTTTATGGTAGGTAAATGCCTCTTTTTACTAAAAGTTTTCTTCAATTGTATGTATGACTTGGGGGGGATCTTCTTTAGTGCTCCACATGGAAGGAGAAACACTTCCGATACATTTGGCATTTAGCCCTTGTTTTCAGGGGAGAGTCCAACCACCATAATGAGGGCTTTAAATCTAAATCATGATTATGTATGTGGAAGGCTGTGATGTGATGTGAAGAAAGGGGATGGAATTTTTTTTTTTTAAAGGATCGACAACCTTCTTTCTTTTTATAATGATCCTTCGTAGCATTAAGTGGTCGATCTAGGATAAAATGCTGGTGCAGCTCATGGCTTTAAGCTTTTCAACACAACCTCTATTCATGTACTGCATAGATATTCCTTAAATCACCTTCCATTTGGGTCTTGATCTCTGGTGGTGGGAACTATTACTTACAAGCTTGGTAGAAATTCTTTAGCTAATATACTTAATGCTTGTTGGGTTGAGATGCAATGATATGCTGCCTGCCTCTGCGTTGGCATGGTCAACAGTGACCTCTGAGGCAAATCTATACTGTTCTTAAAAGTATCAGTAGTTGTCATTTACTCCATCACGGAATAGGAGCTAAGATCATACATCCTGTCATTTTATCTTAAAATACATTCTATGTGGCATTCTTCCTGCAGGGAGTTCCTGACCAAAAAGCTTCGAGCTCACTTGGGTTCTTTTGGTGTACCGGAAATCTTGCGCTTTCAACCTATGTATACCTTGTCTGGTACATCTCCTCCTCTCTGCTAGTGTTGCGATGTAAATTTTTGTTGAAGCGATTTTTTATGACATCGTGAAGCTATTTAGAGGTTAAATAATTTGTAATGTGAATTGGACTGTGTACTTTGTAACATTGTGCTTTGACCGTGTAAATAGGTGGTCAGAAAAAAGCAGAGTGCATTTGCCAAGATAACCTTCAAGAAACCTCACATACTTTTGCTGATGAGCCATCCAAACCATCTAGTAAGTTCATTCATCTATCTTCCTCTCAGATTATGACTTTGATTACGTTTTCAGTTAGCTTGTTATTGTCCTTGCACTAATTGAACTTTTCGGAATCTGATCTATAACATGGAAAATACAGTAGAAGCAATCAGGGAGCATCGGTCATCAACATCTAACTTAAAATGGAACAGAACAGAAGCCAATCTACTTGTTCCAAGTAGCAGAGTTTTTGGAATAGAGTGGTTATGCTAGCCTGATCAGTGTGTATGAAAGTCATCTATGATACCGAATAGTTCCGAAACCCGTGCCTATAGGTGGTATTGATCTATGTATATACTTAATGTGGACCCTTTTTCTGTTTATAAATGTGGACTTTAAGTTCTTCTTAATGACCAGTGACTACCAAAGAATCCTCTTTCTAAATCGTTAGTTTCTTGGCTAAATGTGGTTGAGTATGATTCTACTCTTCTGTTATCCACGACTGTAGGATTTGGATGCAGTTGAGGCGCTCATTCAAGGTCTGGTCTTGTTCCAAGGAGGAATTCTGATGGTGAGATTGATTTCTTGCCAAACATACAATTGACCAACGATGGATCATTTTCACAGCTAACAGCCTCTTTTTTCCTTGATTTTGCAGGTTAGTCACGATGAGCATCTAATATCTGGAAGCGTGGATGAGCTCTGGGTGGTTTCCCAAGGCAGGGTGGCGCCTTTCAATGGGAATTTCGGGGATTATAAGAAGATACTTCAGTCCTCCTAGGATCAGGTGAATTTAGTTCCTTATTAGCAAAGAGACGTTTATCGGGGTCACCTTACCTTACGAAACAGAAAAGGAGGCTTGGCTACAGATAGAGAGCGAATAAGGACGAAAAGAGGATTGCTGCCGATATGCAGGACGCGCTCACAGTTACATTGGCCCGTCTGTCATTAAGGACGAGCCTAAGTTTTTGACATTAATTATATGGTCATTTGCCTGTAGCTTAAGAACAGAGTCTGGATTGCAAGTCCTGGTATAATTTAGGACCCTTTGGGCATATTGTCCTGGATTGAAAATAGGTTCATTTGTTGCGCCCCTGGAAGTTTGAGACTCTATCGCCATGGAAGTCTGCTTCCCTATACACAGTAAAATGATTTGATCATTTCCGTGTCTATCGCCTTAGAACCTTTTCAGCACACTACTACTATTTTGCAAGACGGTGTGCACAACTTGTCGGTGAATGTCTAAACGCTTCTTTCTCGTAAAATATTTTCTCCCTTGTCGCTGTTTGGCACTGTTCGAGGAATTAATTATGAAAATATAATCACGGTCTAAACTACGACAGTTTGTACTTGCAAGTTGCAACTCTATAAGTACACAATTGCTTTTGCTCATAATGATATTTTGTATAGATTCCTGAATTTGTTAGATAATATCATTTTCCCATGCATGCAAAAAAAGGAGGAGAATGTACCAGGCGTCTCCATCCAGTATACAAAGGGAAAATATCGGGGCTTAAATAAAAGGGAACAAAACAATTGTATATCATTCAGGAGAAAATCTAAATAGAAAGGAAAGAACTTTTTTAATAAAACAAATTTAAAAAAAAGCGAAAAATTGAATGCAAGATTTGCGCATCCGGGGAATCGACCCCGGTCAGTACCGTGGGAGGGTACTATGATACCACTACACTAGATGCGCTCGTGGATGTCAAGGCTTATTTCTCTTTTATAATTACATATTTAAGATAGTCGTCTCCCATTATCATAATCGCATTATTCATCATAAGACCAAAGCCCTTATTAGAGTATATTTCGACTAACGTATCGACTAACATAGAGTCTTGTTTTTCTAAGGATAAGATTGGTTGATTCCTCTTACACATCTTTAAAACTTCAACTGATGTTTGCAACTCAGATGTGAAAATCGGCCCTAACCTTGACGGCTCATTCCCCTCTCTTCTCTTTGTCTCTCCAACTCAGCTGTGTTCGTGAATATCACATGATCCATGTCAAGATTGCTTGTCTCTATCTTTGTCTCGAGATCGACAGTGATGGCGGTGCAGTGAGATTGACCGAGACGATGGCGAGCGACGGAGCTTTGGGTTTCCTCACAGAAGATGCTATAAAAAGGAGCCAACTAACTATTCTCGTGGAGAACTTTACTCTTGCCGTTGTTAAGAGAAAGATACAATCAAAATGAGAGAATGTGATTAGTATTTTACTCTCGTGACCTAATAATTCGTGCATCAACCGATTGATGGTTGTTGAATAATTGAACAATTCCGTTACTCCGTTCATGCGTAGGCTTATCAATTTTGAAAGTTACATTTTTAGGGTTTTCTCTCTTAGCCACCAATCCCCAAGCCTCCTCTATTGAAGTATGTGCTTAAGGGAGAGGGAGACTTTCTCTCTCCCTCTCTCTTTCCTCTTTCTCTCTATATTCCTACTTATTTCCCTATCTCTTCATCTTTAAGATTTTTCAAGACTTCTTCGTTCATTTGTGGACGTCGTTCGAGCGCTCGCAAGTCTCTAAGGCTCCTCTCTTCCATGGTGAATTTATCTGAATTGTTTTGATCAACTTTATTTATTTTTCAGCTCTTCTCTTTCGATTTAGTGTTACATCTAAATTTGAAAATTCTTCTATCCCGTTCTAGATATAGATATTGGGTTTACAACATGCTATTTGTGCTTTTTCAACATAACTTTTGCTATCTTTATATGGTGATGGTGTTGGGGATGGCAAATGTGGGTGCGCACCATCTTTAGGCAAAACCGTAATTTCTATAAAGGAATTTTTCGGTGTGCGCTCGTCATCAATGATGATGCAAGTTTTGATGATCGGTCGTCAATTGTACTGTAAAGGTATGACAAATCCATTTTTGTAGAAGGAAAGAGTTGCCCCAAATTATGCCAGTTGATATATTATTTAGATTTGCACTGGATTGTAACGCGTTGTGATTGGTTTTGTGTTGAAACTATTTATCTATTTTTAAAAGAAATAAAATTTTCCTTCCAACCAAAAAACAAAATTACATTCGAATTCTGACCAAAGAACAATTGCATTCCAATTCTGAAAAAGCTCTCATCTTTCATTGACCAATTTGTACCAAATGCCTTTTGGGGGAAAAATAGCATAGAGGAACATTGACCAATTTGACCAACGCAACGTGTTGAATTTTAAACGATCTTGATTTGTTTATGCTGCCGTGGGGCCCACGAGTTTATATCCCGTCATGCACAAAACACCTCCTCCGTTATAACCGTTTTTTTTGTTTTTATTTTTTCTGTTGCTTCGTCCGCTCCTCCTATTTCGGCAGAAAGTACATCCCCATACGAAATTCAGGCCGCGTCCTCCCCGGCGAACACAGCGACGAAAATGGCAGAGAACACCGACAACTACGCCAGCGGCGACAACAGCAACGGCGACACCAACAACCCCAATGGCGCCATCATCTCTCGCGACGCCATTGACCAGGTCGCCGGCTGGGTCAGCGCCACCGTCGTCTCCGCCTTCTTCTCCTCCCTGGAGCGCTTCTCCTGCGTCGTCGTCTCTACCGCCAACCTCGACGACGACAGCGACGACGAGGACGGCGCCTCGGATCGTCCTCCTCCGAGTTCAGCGCCCGCCGCTGCCTCCGCCGCCGACGCTGGTGGCCAGAGCGACGTCGCCAAGGCCTCCGTCTGATCGGTCTGGGTAATACTGTCTCGCGATTTGTGACTCGGGCTCTTCGATCGGTCCGCGTTTTGTTGAACCGATCGCCCTTTGTTTATAGGCTTTCTGCTGTTCGAATGGGCGTTTCTTAGGTCGCCCATGTTGATGTGATTGGATTTTCACGATATAGTATTTAATTGCCTTCATAGTGATAATTTGAGCTCCTAATTCTCTCTCTCTCTCTCTCTCTCGATCGATGTTGCATCATTGCTGTGTTTTTGCAATCGTCAACGAGGTTGAACCTCCATGTACTTGCAATTTCTGTGCGTTTGTTCATACTCCATGGGATACGTTTATTCTAATTAAGAAAGAAAACGCTTGAAATGTCCTTCCTTTGCTGGAACATTGACAAAAAGGAATAGACCAATTAACTTGTCTGCTCGACCAAAAAATAAACTTTTCTGCACTTTTTCGTTGTCAATTGCTCGGGTGTTTGATCTATCTATGTTCGAAAATGTAGGTTGTGTTTGGCGGTACAATGGGACTGCCTCTTGTAATCATACTGAGCTTCTTTCCCTTGCTGGTTTGGAAACTTTGTTCCTAATGGTATGTGATCTGCTGACTCCTTTGCAAGACGATCTAAATGATAATTCTGTAGGAGAGAGGCTTACAGGAATAGAGGGGATTTATCTGCATAGGCAATGAGAGTTAGACCTTATCTAAAATATGATGTAAGATGAAAGGTGATCGTCTCGTTTGTTTATGCATATGTTGCTGCATAAGTATCTAAAGCATATGCACACAGTAATTAGTAATTTGATGCTAAATCGGGGGATCCTGAAGTTGACTACTTGACTGCGAAATGTCATGAGGCAGTACTGTATCAGCGATCTGATATGGGGGTTGAAGTTTTTTTGACTACTTGGCAGTGAAATGTCATGATGCAGTGGCATGCAGCAATCTGATAGGGAGGTTGAAGTTCACTTTTTGAACAAATCAGTAGTAATTCATGGCTTCTAATCAAGTTTCCTGTAGAAAGTAGAATGGTCCTCATAAGGACTTGAGCAGTTGGATAACCCGTATCTATCGTGCCGATCTTGAGATTCGGGAAGAAAAGGAATGATTGTCGCAAAAACATTCATCGCAGGCTCGAGACTGTGCTGTTCTCTTTAGGCGCTTTCGTTTTACTAGGGTCTATGCTGCATGGAGTTGCTGTTTCATACGGATAAGCAAATTCTGGCTCTTTCAGTATGTATTATACTTCTTATATACGATTCGCCATTGTATGTGCCGCATGCGTTTGCATCTGTAGTTCTATATTATTCTTGTTTAAGAGATATGAGAAATGGAGTTTTCTTTGTTTATGCATATGTTGCTGCATAAGTATCTAAAGCATATGCACACAGTAATTAGTAATTTGATGCTAAATCGGGGGATCCTGAAGTTGACTACTTGACTGCGAAATGTCATGAGGCAGTACTGTATCAGCGATCTGATATGGGGGTTGAAGTTTTTTTGACTACTTGGCAGTGAAATGTCATGATGCAGTGGCATGCAGCAATCTGATAGGGAGGTTGAAGTTCACTTTTGAACAAATCAGTAGTAATTCATGGCTTCTAATCAAGTTTCCTGTAGAAAGTAGAATGGTCCTCATAAGGACTTGAGCAGTTGGATAACCCGTATCTATCGTGCCGATCTTGAGATTCGGGAAGAAAAGGAATGATTGTCGCAAAAACATTCATCGCAGGCTCGAGACTGTGCTGTTCTCTTTAGGCGCTTTCGTTTTACTAGGGTCTATGCTGCATGGAGTTGCTGTTTCATACGGATAAGCAAATTCTGGCTCTTTCAGTATGTATTATACTTCTTATATACGATTCGCCATTGTATGTGCCGCATGCGTTTGCATCTGTAGTTCTATATTATTCTTGTTTAAGAGATATGAGAAATGGAGTTTTCTTTGGAGAAAATGCCACCGAAGGAAAAGGAAGAAAATGAAAAGAAAAGAGAGAATATAGTGAGAAATAGTCATGGACTTCCTACTAATGTGATGAAGGCTTCGAGCATTGAACCGGAAGGACTGACTGGATGTATATTCCCAGTTTCTTCACATTTTTCACTTTAGGAAGCTAAGACGTTCTTCCGTCAGTAGCTCCACCTTGCTTTACAAAATAGGACTGGTGAAAAAGCATTGCCTTAGCTCGCTCGATCTCCATGTTCCTTCCAACAGAGCAGCATGAACACGCATTTTCGAATGATATACAGCTTCGCTCGCTTCTCCTTCAGAGCCCCGCCAGTCGACCCTGGAACTTTGCCCTGCTTGTGCTGCGTAGTGTCCGATGATTCCATGCTCCCAACTCTTTTCCCTTTCCACTTCGACGCCACAAGCTTCGCCCTGGTGGCCTTGTTTTTATAACCTTCCTGATGGGAATCTTTTGTAGGGGACACTACTGCAATGTCTTTCAGTTTGTTTTTAGTGAGGCCAGTAAAATAATTGGAGTACAGTGAGGCCTGAGGTAACCTATAAATGCTCAAAGCTGATTCAGTCAAACAGCTAGTTTTTGGCTGTTTCCTGTTTGTGGTCTTCCGCTTCCCCGGGTCTAATGTCCATGCTTCCAGGTTGATTGTCCCCCACCCCCCTCCTCAGCCCAACCATATCAGCTTTCTGCTTCCAGGATTTATTGCCTAAAGGACTTTTGGAGGGAGGGAGGGAGGTTCACACTTACAACTGCTGTGCTGTGTCATTAATCTGCAGGAGCTTGAACTTAGGCTGACTGAAGATGGGACCTGACTTCAATTGGCCCTTTTCTGACATTTTGACCACTGGTTCTCCGTGTATGCTCCTCGTTCGACGGAAGTTTCTCTAGTCCTGTCGACCCTACGGTAATTTCTCTTTATTATTCCTGGCATGCTTTGGGTTGTCTGAACCATCTGGGATCATATTCACTGTGTTCATGCATTTATGGTGTCTGTCTGAGAAGAGAAAAATAGCTAGGATAAGGAAGAATGGCGCTTTTAATGAACTGAGTGGGAACATCTTTACTGGGTTCGCCGTTGCTTGACGCTCGATGCACTCGAGCCATAGAATCGCTTGTATCTCGTGTTGGGACCACCTGATTCGATGGTTGATTAGCACCAAGCGCGCACGGGCTTTGTTTTTGCCACAATCGTTCCCTCGACCCCTCGACCACTCGTTCACAGTCTGCATACGACCATAGGGAGACGAAATTAAGTATACCTTGGTCATCGACACCATTGTGACTAAAGCTGGATTTGAACTGGTCCTTGAGGGTATCAATTATGAAAGAGTGCAGCGGAGGTGTATCTGTCCGCTCTTTTTCGTTAGAGGCGTTCATTAGAGTGGGTAGATTCAGACTTAGAACCTAGAATCCATTCTGTTAAAATCAGTTTATGAAACGTAGAACTTATCATGTTTATCTTGAAATTGACTCTAAAACCAACCCACCATGTTTTTTTTATTTTATTTTTTGGCTTCTTTTAAAAAAACCAAGATAAATAGTAACAGAAGTGTCAAATGAGTGGGTCATGTCGAGTTTGGACTTTTCAAATACGGTCCGACCTTTATTGACCAATTTAACTCGTTTTGACCCATTTTCATGCGGTAAAAATTTTATGACCCATACCCGATTCATACTCGATCCGTATTATTTAAATACTTATATATTTAATCAAATCATGAAATATTTATTTTATAAAATTAAAAAATGTAAAAACTGTTTCGCGGACCGCAGCTCCCCCTATAGCCCACTGCAGCCACGTGTCACCCGCCTACTTGGTTGCTGCCGTCCTGGCCGCTGCCGCCCACAAATTGTTCGAGCGCAACGCAGTGGCGGTTGGTTCTGAGGCGGCGGTGGGCTGGCGTGCTTGGAAGTTGTTCTAGTGATTTGAGTTGATTGCTCTGGTGCTTTTAGCCGTTTCTTGATTGGCTCCTACTCGAGAAATTAATGGTGGGTTCAGCTATAATCCAGAAAAATTGCATGGATTCTAATCATTCTTCAGTACATGCAAAGTGTTTGGAAACTGCACTGGGGAAGCCATTTTCGCACACCGAATTCTGGAGAAACAAATTTAAGAAATGCTAAACTCATCGATTAAGATAACAAGAACAGGTTGATCTAGCCTGGTACAGTCGAGAATTCGGGGTCGTTTTTCCTCTCGGCTATGAAGCTAATCCCTCGACTTTCGCCTTCAATTACAACCTGAAGGTGGGCGCGAGCTTGCACCGTGAGAAGCTGAGACTCCACTCCAACCCCACCATGCATTTTTATGTTCTACCGAAGGATTGACGGAGGCGTGTCTACTGTCAAACAATTATACAACAGTTATTTCACTCCCTGCCGCCTGCCCGCTCGCCCGCCACCCCCGCCGGTGACGACGGCGCGCGAGTAGCTGGCGGCGATTTACAAGTGAATAAAGTGATCTTGCGAAAGCATAAGTCATGGGTCAAAAATGAGTTAGGTTAAAAACCCATCTTTGAATAGGCTTTACAGGCGATAGCGCGCGGGCAAGGGAACAGCGGTTTACAAGTAAATAAAGTAGTCTTGCGAAGGCATAAGTTACAGATTGAAAATACGTTGGGTTACAACTCATATTTGAATAGGCTTTATAGGTGATGGGGCACGAGCGAGCGGGCGGTGGTTTACAAGTGAATAAAGTGGTCTTGCGAAGGTATAAGTCACAGATAAAAATGAATTGGGTTAAAATCTATATTTGGATAGGCTTTACAGGCTTAAATTCATATTTGACACATTTTTTAAATTTGTTGAACCGATATTTGACTCAAATGAATAAAATGAGCAAAAAAGTGGTCAAAGACTCATATTGACACATTAAATAGCAGTTAGTGTAAGATAGTATGAGCAACAAAACAGATTAAAGTAAAATATCGCTACAAAAGAAATAGATAATTGCCTGTTGGGTGGTAGGTACACTGCACAGAACCGCATCACCGGCTCCAATTTGGACCCGGGAACCGGACCCGATTCCCTCGGGAACCAGGCCTGCTTCTATGGGCGATTCGGTCTGGTTCCCGGTTAAAAACGGACCGATTGCCTGCGGGCAAACAAGTCCAGCCCATGTCCAGGCAAGTGGGCCGAGACCAAACCCACTTATTGCTCGCTATAAAGCCGAAACTAGGGCTACCCGGGAAGCGGAGTCGCTGTTCAGCTTCAAAGTCCCAATGCTCTTTTCAATCTTCTCATTTTCGTCGTCGCTGAGCTCGGCTCTCAGGGCAAATCGACCCTCGATTCGTCGTCGCATCTTCTCTTGCGATGCGCTGTTCCCGGAATTAAAATCCTCCTTCGATTTCTGATCTGTATCGCTCCGGTGATGAACGCTGTCTGATGTCGTTCAATTCCTGAAGCTCCGATCTCGCGGATCGGAGCTCGATTCCGTGTGGAGCTGAAGAGACATCTGAGGAGCTTGATAATATCCCCACAGCCTCCCACTCCGATCGAACACCGATTCTTCCTTCGATTGCAGCTAACAGAAAGGGACGATCTTCTTCTGCTTGCTTCTTCCTTTTAGCTTCTTCCGTTTCGTTGGTCCGGGACACAGGACTGCAGCGACTCATGCTCTTGCGCCTCTTTTCGTCAAATCTTACGCGCGCGCGCGCGCGCACAGGTATATATATATATATATATATATATATTGGCTCTTTGATTTGAGCTTTGGTTTGAGATGGGGGTGAGCGGTTTTCGGTCCTATTCGGTTTCCTTAAGAATCAGAAACAGGCCCGATGGTCTCCTTTCGAATTTCCGGAACAAAAAACCGGACCGGCATCCCGAGATCAATCGCTTTGGTCCGATTCTCAAGCGGTCAAGATAAGGGCAAAACAAAATCCAAATTTTTTTTAAAAAAAAAATTAAAATGATTGATTTGGTTTGGGTGGCCTGATTCAGTCCTATACCCCTAAAATCAAATCATTCGGCCACGAATTTCAATTTTGGAGGATCGAAAATTAATCGCCATCCTTTGGAATTGGAAATCGGACCATCGAGCTTGATCCGATCTTGATTCGATCGAACTTGCTCATCTTTAGTTTGAGCTACAAGAACTATAGGCAAATCTCAGGGGACTATTTAATTTTTTTTTGTTGGAAGGAAGTGTTTAATGTTCGACCAAAAGGGAAAAAAAGGGGAAAAAACGTTTTCATGTGATTAAATTTCATAAGTTTGATTAAAAAAAATTCATAAGTATGGGTAAGCTTTAAATCTTGTTGATAAAGAAAGTGTGATTGATAAATCGTTAATCTGGTTGTTTATAGTAAGTTGCCAACTCTTAACTATGGAAGTTCCGCTAAATTTAGCGGAGAGAACATCCATATCCAACAGACAGCGTGCTTTATTAAAGAAGGTAATTAAATCACACATAGAGCAAATCTCCTCGTAAGCCTGATCGATTGCCATCTCTTGGGTTCCAAGACAAAGACCACTTAGGATGGGGGATTGCTAAGATACATTTATACTGTGTATCCTCGTTTTTTCACAAGGTTAGCACGATTCCTTATAATGCTTGAAATCAAATTTACATTGCATTATTATAATTTTTTACTTAATTATGATGACATGTAGTAACATCTTATAGTGTAGCTAGAGTAAACGTAGAAATGTTTGGTAATGTGACTTTGAGTGTGTTGGATATCTTATTACCTAGGAGATCATTTGCAATTTTTTTTTTGAAATTTGGGCATATAGCAACCGACAAAAATCTATATCACAATCTCCCTCAAAGATATCTTGACAAGGACCCGATGGATGCGCTATAGCGGGCTAACAATCTTACATTAACCTTTACAACTTGAAATGATATTCAAAGCGCATCCTTATTTAGAGTCGCTAGGTAAACCCAAATGATTCCTTGCAATATGTACTGGAGCACCCTAATTGTTTTCAAAGTACCAAACTTTCTTAACAACTTGCCAATGTCAACTTGCAATCGCCTATCATGTCAGATTACCAATCTTAATTCGAGTTGCTAATTCCTACTTGGTCTTATTTTTTGTAATTTCTACGTTTCCCAATTACTAACCTATATTCAGCTCCATAATTTCACATTCTCTTCAAATTTACCATCTTTAAATGGAATCATCAACCGCAATTGAAGCGCATTATCAATTTTTATCCGATTAAAACTACCAACGGCATTTTGTTTTCCTTTTCTGAACCACCAACGGGATTTGAGTCACTACTCTTATTGGAATGATTTACTATATTAATTGGGTTATTTCCAAATTATCAATTGTCATGATAATTAAGTGAGGAATTTGTCCTTTGCGTGTAGATGTAGCTAGGGGTGATCGGTTTCCAGTTTGATCCAGTTCTCTTCATGAATCAGGAATTGGACCGGTAGTCCCGATTTTCAATTTTATGGAATTGGGAATCGGACTGGATCGATAGATCTAGTCCCATTCCCGGACGGTTCAATCGATCCAGTCCCATTCCCGGACGGTTCTATTGAATCGGAAACATGCCCAAAAAAACGTGCCCTATTCTCTATTCATGGATTCTGTTGTATTATACAACTTTACCTAAAATACGAAGGAAGGTTTTTTTTGTTGGTTTGGTCAAGAAAGTAAGGAGGAAGGTTAGAGAGAGGGAAGCTGTTTCGCTCACGCTTGACATCAAGGTTAGTCCACTTCCTTCGATTTCTAACGTTTCTTCAGGGAGAAGAGAAGCTGTTGTCCTTGTTTCCTTTTCTTCTGGGACTAGGATAGATTCCGTCTGGTTTTTGATTCCTATTTGGCTTGTTGTTTTGGTAACGAACGGGATCTTTGATTTCTCAATCGCTTCTGTTCATTTGATGCTGCTTCAATGTGGTGATCATCATTATAAATGGTTGTTTATCAACCGTTGAGGTTGCTCATTTGGTTGGTTCATGTTTCATGTGTAAGGAAACAAGTTAGATTTCGTAATTTACGATGACCATTTCATGGTAAGTTAGATACAAACACATTATTTCGTAATTTGCAATTCCCTAATTTTCATGTATCCTTATTGCAGTTTCAACGATGGAGATTTTGTTAATCTAGTGATTCTAATGGGAATGGACATTATATTTAAGGTTATTTTTAAAAAATAAAATAAAATTTTTTGCTATTTTGATCCAATCCAGAATTTCTGAAATCGAATGGGATGGGATTTGCTTTGGCCAACCCGACGATTTAAAATTTTAAGAACTCTAATACCAAGACCTTCCTTTAAAATCTTTGTGGAATCCGGTCTGCCACCTAGCTGCGAGTTTAGTTCCATGTCGTTTTCTGATTGGCTCTGTTCCTAGAAGCCTCCCAGAACAGCCCAATACCTACCCCCCCATGCCAAGACACCCCTCCTAAATACCACTGGAAACCGGATCAACCGCGAACTACGATTTGCAACAACCACTGTAAAGTTTCGATACAACCCCACTTCAGGTCCACCCTCTGTCGTGGTGTTCCGGGCCCCAACTACCCCTGTACCGTTCACAATATTACCTCCCGACCCAGCTCCCCAAAACATTGCCCGCTTCGTCGCCTCCTCCCAGTTCCGTCATTGTTGCACCGATTGTTCTGGCCTAGCGGCCTCCCTTCTCGACTTGATGCCGTGACCCCACTCTTTCTGCCTCCACTCTCGTTCTCTCTCGTCCTCCCTCAGTCCTTCCGTCCCCCTTTCTCCTCCCTGCCGAACTCTCCTCCACTTGACTACTGTTTCTCCATCACCGCGCCTGCGACTAAGCGCCTACATCCTGCTCTCCCACTCCTCCATGACTATACTCCTTATATCCTCGAGCGCCTCCAGGAGGACTTCCCCTATTCGCCACCTTCGCGGCCCCGATTGGAAACTTCAGCCCAATAGCTCTACGTCGCACCTCCCATCAATCCGGACCTCCGTAGCACCGGTCTTGACGCGAAGCCCTATGTTGATTTGCCCGAGCCTCCGAATGTTCATCCAAGGACTCCGTTCCTCGGCCCTGGGACTTGCCCTATGAGATAAGTTCAAGCCGTCCATTTTCTTCCCTGACTTTTTCTCGGCGCGCCTGGAGGCTGCGGGATACGATGTCTGGACGTCCCGTCTCCCTCACCCCCGCCGCAACCGGCTGGCATTTCCGTGCCCCCCGAGCCGGAGCTCGGAGGTTCTTGCCCCCCGAGTGCCGTCGAGAACCTCCCGGTCCCACGGTCCCCCCCCTCCTGTAGAGGGGCAGTGACGGCGCTTCGAGACAGTGCCACGCGTCGTGGACGGAACCTCAGCAGGCGCCGCGGTCATGATGCCTTACTGTGACCCGCGCGCCCGCACTCCCTCCCCCGATGGCCCGGACTGGCACACTTGCCTTCCACTGCCGGCGGGCTCGCGTTCCATTATTCCCCTGGTTCCCTAGGTTAAGGGCACGCGTGAATCTACTGCGGACTTTACCTGGGCTCATCAGCGTCACTTCTTTCCCTCCAGTTTTTCCTCCCTCATTTTGATTTTGACGTCTTCAATTCCTTGCAGGCCAATGACAGGAGAAACCCCAAAGTTTGTTTTCTGGGAACTTGCACAAATGTGTTATATAGTCTTTACCTTCTAGTTATAAGTATCGTGTTGCGCTTTCCTCCGTCTTGGTGTTGTTAATGGGTACGTAAAAACGTTTGGCATGGATTAGAATTCCCAGTTTACTTAGTGCCCTACTTGTTAAGTTATGCCGAGACACATGATTTTTGTTTGACTCTATAGATATGTTTTTTTGCACCTTCCGGGAATCATAGTAGACGAGCCGGATGAAGATCGAAATGCGAACCATAGAAATGGCTTCTTGGTTGTGCTGTTGAGTATTCGACTAATTTTCGCATTTGCATTTATATTGGAGTAATGTTAGCACCCGCTTCCATTGTGCACGGGGCTTGTCTCAGGCTCCTCTAAGAGTATGCAACGGCCCAAAGGCCGGGGGAATTGGGAGCCCAAGCCTTGTCTCACCTCTCCCCTCCCTAGAGAGCAATTTTATGGGTTCATGTGTCCCTTAAACGTTGTGCCTGGACGAGCGAAGGTTGCTCTCTACTCACACAAACCCCCGGAGGGTTAAGTGCTTTCTCACTTAAGTACGTAAATATTGAGCATTCTGTCCTGTGTCATTTCGTGATAATGAGGTACTTTGTTATATATTTTTTTTCTATTTGGAAGTTTGTTTAATATGCACCAGGCTTGTGTTTTGCTTTTGGTTTTTTTTGTTATCCACATTCACTGGCCCCCTTGGCAGCGGGTACCACTCTTATCTAGGATCTCAGCCCTTACTGCTTGTCGTTGAGATTAACTTGTTAAAAAGTATGGCATCCGAACTCTACTGCAAAGTTTCTTCACAAATTTTAGGCATCACGATTTGGGCGTAATAGTTGTTCTATCTCAGAACGTCATAATCCCAAGTTACCAATCTTTTTTTTTCGTGATTTTACTTTACTTGTTACTTGTTTTATCTTGGCTTTTATTCATAGTACAAGAAAGTTGTGGGTATTCTGACCTAGTTCAGTGAAATAAAGAGCTCTTTGCTGCCGTCGGATGCGCTAATGTGTTTTTGACACGCTTTGAACGTCACTATCTCTGGGCTCATCTGTATTGTATTCTCTCCTCCAGCAGCCACCCAACCTGTCCCTCCTATGTTCTTCCCTTTGCCCTGAGTTTCGCCAATACCTGATATTCTTCACTAGCTTTCTCCACCATACCATCGACCCCCTAAGGACACATGAACCCTCGTGCGGTAACTTCGTCACATGCCACACGCTGTCTTACGCCCCCTCCCCTGCCTCTTCCTTGACCCCGGATCCCTCCAGGCGTATCACCCAACATCCTTCAACGTTGATGTTTTTGATAATATGCATCTGTCCCCGTATCAACCATTGTTCCCCCTCCCCCCCCCCCTCCGCCTTTGCTCTACTTCGCCAAGGTCTTCAGTCAGATCATCCCCTCCTCACATCCTCCCACCCCCACCTCACGGACACCACTTCTTACCCCCCCACGGTAGTAATATATTTTGACCCCCCTCCCCGTAACCCCCTGCCATCACTCTCAACCCCCCACCGCCCACCCCATCTCGGTCTCTGCTGTTCCCCCCCTACTTCCACCTCCCCTTCAGCGGATAAAACCCTCTCAGCTACCGCGCCCCCCTGAATTCTTTCACAATTGGTAAAGCTTCCTTTCATACTCGGCATTCGCATCCATGCACAAGTCATTAGTCCTATTCTGCTATCTGACAGCAAATCTAAACCCTCCTCACAGTGGTCACGCCCTGTTGTCACTGTAACCATTTGACAGGAACAAGTGAACCCCGTTCCTTGCTTCAAACCTATTAATCGAGTATGTACTTCCTGATAAAGCCAGCGCCTACAGTTGTTTATCGGGATCAGTAGCTCTTCTCAACAGTACTGCAGAATCTGGAGCTGCCACTTTAGTACCAGAAGTGGCTAAGAGGTCAGTTTTGCAATTAGTCAATCTAAGTCAGTCGTCAAATCCATTTTTGTCTGCTTTCTTGGACCGTAGTACTCGTGGGTGTAATTTTTTATATTCATAGGACCCAACCATTTTCCACCGTTCGCTACTAATTTCATAAAGTATATGGTTACTATGTACGATGTATTTTGTTTGTGCCTGACACGCTCTTAGTCAGTTTTTTTAAATCGTGGCACCCCAAATTGAACCTCCCCCCCATGTTAATTGCCAAGTGTCTAGATTTCCCACCAACTAAGTACTTGTGTACCTTGCTCTGTTATGTTTGCTAAATTGTCCCCCACTGTAGAGACCATACATCACTCTGCCTGTAGACCAGCTTTCTGAAATTTTTTTCGTCGTTGTCTTTGCCTCCCTAAGCTTCTGCTTTCAACACACACAAATATCCCCCTATTTTGCCCTTTCGGAAATTGGAATCAAGAATTCCTGATTTTATAATGGTCGTTCTTTGTGCAAAAGCATTGTCCCTGATATCTGCCATGTGTAGATGTTTAGTCCTGTCTGCTATTTATGGGGCTTCATGATATGGAAGAGCACAGATCTATTGTGTCCCTATAGTCTCGGTCATTATGAAACAATTAGAAGATAACAAAGAGCTTCTGCATAATGAAATGTCTCGACATGTCAGTGTAATTCATTCTTTGTTCACATTTTGTAGCTAACAACCACGCCGTGTTTCGGATTAAAACTCCATTTGTCTTATTAGGAATCCTAAGGATTATTTACGACTCACCTCGGTCACACCCAACATCAAATAATAATATTCCGGTATTGATCTTCGCGATCACACATACATACTCCCCTAAAGCGGCTATGGCAACTGCCACTCCTTTGGATTGCACTTGCATTAATCACCTTATCAATCGCTTGTCTATCACCTCACAAAAATAAGGAGTTATCTCCCCCGAATGTGGTCTGTTCAGCATTGGACCAACTTGGACATATCCTTTTCTTTTCCGCGAACAAGTTGTGGGACACTCCCATAAACATTGACCAACGCACTTTCCCCCCGCCCCCCCCCCTAGAAGCTCTCACTAAGGGCTAGAGAATCCTAAGGCGTCCAAAACACCACCACGTCAAAGTCCCCACCCCAAGGCACAACCGTGTGACTTAGTCTGGCAACCAACGGAAAGAACCTGGCGACCCACAAGGCCACCTCTCCTGACTTATCCTGGCCCCGCCACCCCCCTTGGCCACGATAGCAGTTCATGCCCCAATCCCGAGTCCTATATTAAGCATATTCTTTAGTTTTTTTGGCGCCTCTTTTTATATAAATTATTTCTGTATGTACTTCCTTCATGTTAGACTGCTTCCATACCATTGATCTTCCACTTAGCATTTACGTCGAATATTCAAACCATTATTCCGACACTTCTTGAAAGGAGTTTCCTTCCTCTCGATGCGTCCAACAATTGGGATTGCTTATTACTTAGTCCCAAACAGAATGAGGAATGTGTTTGCTTTCAAAATTTCATACCTACTGTGGACCCTCGATCCTCGTGTGCACAATTCAGGTCTGTTGCTCTTGCTCATAAAACTCCCTAACTGTAATCGGGGCTCTATAAAACTCGAGCCCCTTAGCAATTTTTTTATGCAGACCTCCGCGGTCTTCCAGTCCCCATGAATTGCATATCTCCAATTCAAATGCGTGGGGTTATAGGGCACCCCTGGTCCGGGCATGTTTGACTTTTGGGACCAGACCGTTATTTTGATATCATGTCATGCTGCTTCGGCCTGCCGCCCTTGATCTAGTAATGAATAGCTGTGCGTCTCCCATGACTCGAGATGCAGATCAAGAACTTGGCTAGAGAAGTTGCCCCAAGAGTTTACGGAGTTCAGGTCTTCTCCATCCTGCTGGGGATTGCGACCTTCATTGACAAATTCAAGCACAAAAAATGGTTAGTAGCCAATTTGACATTTTGGACCTTCTACTTGGCCTGCACGCAGTTTTCCGATACATATAGGGGACAAAGATGATAATGTGAAGGTGCTACTTATTTTTCAACGCGTCGGGATAGCATTTGTATACAAATAATGTAGCTTACGGCGATATGTTTTCCAAACGGCTGGGCCCCCTGCAGCATTATGAATAGCTTAGGGCTACCTGGGCTAGATATGGCCGTTCATAGATTGCATTTCTGAGGGCCAAACAGGTCTTTGGCGGAAGACATTATTCCATCAGGTGGAACATAAGGTAATCCCAACTACGTTGGTTGCCTATTTATTTAATTGTATACACAGTGGAAACTGGCACGACATAATGCTATTGGAAATGTAATATTAAGTAGAGAGAAGAGTGAGAATTATTTAGAAAGAGCAGAAACTAGATTTTTGGAAAAATAATGCCGAGGTGAGAAGCTTTGAAGAATACAAAGAAGATGAAGAGCATGGAGCGGCGGTGAGCACAGTGTGACTTATTATATTATTTTCTGCTATGTGTTTATAATGTTTGCTTTTTGTTGGTCACCTTCTATTTGTTTAGGCTTCTGTTTTATTCTGTTATGTAAAAAGTATTTCGAAGCTGTGAGGGTTGATTGATTGTCTTGTTCTTTTTTTAGGGAATTACTGTGCGCGGCACAGTGGCCATACGCTGCCGCCAATGTCCCCTGCTCACACATGATAACAAATGGAGTATATGATGCTTTAATCTGATCACAACTGCTTCATGTTGTGCCAACCAGGACTGGTTCCTATGGCTGGTGCGACATAATCGGCGGGTCGTGGTTGGCTTTCCTGGAGGAGTTTGGGCAACTGGCTGCTGTACTGAAGACCGAAAAGATAGACTGCAGGTGGGAGAGATCAAGCCTTCTGTTCCCACAACCTAGAAATTGGAGCACCGTTGACTCAGTGTGAGTGTTACTCATTCCCACTATGATCTGAAATTTCGTGGGATCGCTACCAACATATTATTAAAATGCCACACGCAATGAAATGAATGAGTTGTAACAATTCTCTCTCGCACTGCCGCCCCCCCCCCCACCTAGTTGGTAGCATTTGTTCCTTGGAAAAAATAAAAAGTAAAAATCCCGACAACCGTAATCTTCTTCTTTGGACGCGACGCGATTGAGCGGTCCACCATTCTCATAACAAAAGACCCCCACACCCACTAAACCTCATATCTTTCCCTCGACCCTCAATCCCCAAACATCTACAAACGCTAGGCCCTCACCCTTCGCCAGGGATTTTCCACGCTACCTTCTCCTTATTTGCTTGCTCCTGCAGCATGGCATTCCAGAGTACGAAAAACCCAAATCTCCTTCAAACCTTCTACGAATCTGGTGCGTGGCCTTGAATCTTCAAAGAGGCGCTGGGGCTTACAAAAAACCCTGCTAAAGAATCATGGAGCAAGAACCGCATCCAGTCAGATAAGTATGCAGGACTGCCCCATGTAGCACGCTCCGGCCCCGTCATTTACCCGCGGAGCCCCCAGAACCCAAAAAAACCCCCCGGGAATTGTTGCATGGAAGTTCCTGGGTCACGGAAACACAGTTTAGAAAAACTGAGAAATCGTACCTTGTTTAGCTGCCTCAATGGCAATTCCCACAGTGAGCTTCTAGGCCTTCCAT